>NW_022046001.1:0-16288 GCF_001654015.2 Drosophila navojoa
CTAAATTCTGAATGCTATATTCCAGCTTGGGCTTCAACTGGACAAAGACCGCTGAGGCTCTGAGCGACATGGCGGAGTATTTCACCACCCGGGAGCAGCAGCAGCTCTTCTCTAACTTCTACAAGCAAAGCCACACATTATTTGGCAGTTCTGTGGGAACACTCAACCAGGCACTGGCCAAGGTAGAGTCGAACGTGCAATGGGCGGAGCAGCGCTTGGGCAAGTTGGTGAATTTCCTAGCCCAGAGAAATGGAGCTGGTGGATTGGCAATGGCTTCATCATTGGCGCTAGTGATGTCTACCATTTTGACTTTGATGTTTCGATAAGATTTGAAATGGATCGCACTGTCTGTGTCACACATAATAAATCATTTGAGCTCCACCTTATCAGTCTTAGCCGATAGTTTGCCGATAGCTAAGACCATAATAAACTTAACCTGTTCTTGTGATAATGGCAAAGATTTATAAATGTGTATTTTCATATCTTCTAATGGCAGCAATGAATTCGCTTATCTCTGGATAATCACATATGTATGTATGTGTGTATCTCTATTTTCATATTTGACACGTTTATAAGACTCTCTTGGTTTCGGTCTGGCGTTACGCGTGTCAGACATCGAAAAATACGAATCGATCGATGTTGTCTAGCTAGTCTAGCCACTGACATAAGATTTTTGGTCTAGCGCAGCTCTATGAGCAGAGCTCTACTCTAACTGCACCCGATGGACTTGCTGGCCCAGAGTGATGGAATGGACTGATGCTGATGGTGATGATGATGTCCGCATTGATTGGATTTTTGTTTATGCAGTGCCGCACGAGCGTTGGGGCTCGAGTAAATGGCGCAGCGGGACAAATGTGATTTTCGTGTATGCAATTACTAGGCAAAATGGTTGCTGCTGGCCGCGTCGCTTTATTGGGCCATAAGTCATAAGTCCTGACTGGCCGGGACATTAGGGCTGCAGCTGCGGCCGGCTACGGGCCACATATATAAGAGGCGTCGGTCGGCTGAAAGCGTTTTCCATTCGGAGGCGTCGCGACCTGGACTTGACTGAGGCTAAAACTGAGCTAGAGCAAAATGCTGCGCCATGTGCTACGCCACGAGAACAACAGGATATTCGTGCTCATATTGCTGTACTGTGTTCTGGTTAGCCTGCTGAAGCTGTGCATGGCCCAGTCGGAGGGTACGGCGACTGCCACTGAGAATGGTACGCAAACGGTCGTTTAGCTCATATTTAAGCTAAGTATTGTTTTGTCTTTGCAGATATTGGGCATCTGGGCGACGACTGCCAGGTGACGCCCGTCATCCATGTCCTGCAATATCCGGGCTGTGTGCCCAAGCCAATACCCTCCTTCGCCTGCGTGGGTCGCTGTGCGAGCTATATACAGGTGCGTCGATCCACGGTATATATCACCATATATCTTTACACAATAACACTTTGGTCAGGTTTCGGGAAGCAAAATTTGGCAAATGGAGCGCTCCTGTATGTGCTGCCAGGAGTCGGGCGAGCGCGAGGCAGCCGTCTCGCTCTTCTGTCCCAAGGTCAAACATGGTGAGCGCAAGTTCAAGAAGGTTCTCACCAAGGCTCCATTGGAGTGCATGTGCCGGCCATGCACTTCGATCGAAGAGTCAGGCATCATTCCGCAGGAGATTGCCGGCTACTCGGACGAGGGTCCGCTCAACAATCACTTCCGACGCATTGCCTTGCAGTAAATCGAAAACCAAAAACAATACAAAACATCATTAGCATAGCATTTTGCACTCACATTTGCACTTTAAAATAAAATTAACAAACGCATCAGTTATAAAAGCATTTTAGAATTTTCGCGCCTCAACATATTGCGAATTCGTTCAATCTTTTTTGATACGGCAACTTTCACAGAGATTCAAATTTGAGGCGAATTCAGCAAAGCAATGGACTGGCGCACTGCACTACTATATTTTGTATATTTGTTTGCCTTCAATATTAAGGAATAAATATAACTTTCTTTGCATATTAAAATAAATGTCATTGAAGCCTCTCAAATTTAATTGTTATTACCGTCTCTTTCCCACTGGCCAAGACTGCCACTGAAAGGCTGTTATCCATTATAACGAATGTGCTTAATTACCTGATCTGGTACCACTATGCCGTTTCTGGCATTCACTTATTTTCTGGCTACCTATCAGATGAAAAATGTTAAATTTATCAAATGCATAAAATAATGCCAAGCGCATAATTGAGATCGCGAACGCAGGCCAGAGCACGTTAACACTCTGTTATTTAACATAAAATATTCGACCATAAATTATTTTCTATTCTAGCATTTGAGCAAGCAAACATAAATAAAAAAAATCTCTGAGTAAAAAATCAAAATTTATTATTATGGTTAGTGTTATGACACAACATTTTTCTGGATATATTAAATGTGAACAGCATACCAATTGTAATTAAAATAAGTATCGATTCTGTTATCGAATAATATATCGATGCTACTGTTAACATGCTAACATCGCATTTACATGATTTTAATAACAAAAAGAAATTTAACAGATTGTAGTCGAAAAAAAATCTTTGAACGCAACGTACACGCTTCGCTTGTGTCGACGGTAGGGGCGGATAGGTGTTGCGCGAGTTTAATGGTTTTTTCGCCAATAGAAAATTCAATTTCCCAACTGTGTTCTGTAACCGTTTCAATATATTTTAAGAATTTTAACAAATCGACGCAATTTCCTCATAAAGAAATGCAGTTTAAGTGATATATGAGTGGTGAAAGAGCACGCAATAGTCACGCGTGTGTGTGTGTGTTGAAGGCAAACCGTATACAAATACACGAAGCAGAGTCAAGCGAAGCACAGTGCAAAAGGCATTTAACAAAAAAAAAAAAATAAATAAATAAAAATAAATAATAAATAAAAAATTATATAGGGCTTGAAAAGTCTTAACAAAAAATTGAACAAAAGCATGAGACGAAGCAATTTCAAATTATACATAAAGTGTAAAATTCGATAAAGTGCATTTTAAAAATGCCCAAAAAGTGAAAATTCAACAACGCGAATGCAACAGTAGCGCACAAATACACACATACACACAATACGTACAGAGCAGAGAGACGCATGCATATGAACTTGTATTAAACACAGTGTGGCCAAGCAGCAAGTAGAACCCGAGTACACATTGAGAGACCTACGCACGTACGCACACACTGCTACACAGCTACACAGCAGACGACAGACCTATACTTTCTGTGCTCTCTTGCATTTTTGCTTTTGTTTGGGTTTTTGTCATACGCGCCAATTCGTTTATGTTATTGTTGTGTGCATTGAGTCGCGCGCGTTGGGCAAGGACGACAACGACGCCATCTATTGGAGCAAAGCGGCGCCAGCTAGTCATTTGACAGCCTTCTCCGTACACTGATTAATTGCCAGCAGTGTGGGGCAGACAGGCGCAAGAGCGAAACGGTGGCTGGACGAACGTTCTAACAGCTGTTAAGCTGACGGTAACGGAACGAAACGGCTAGACCATGGATACATTTCGCAAGTGGCTAAACAAACCAAAGGTGCGTATGCAAACAGAGAGAATAAAAAAATGAAATAAAAAACAATAATAACTCTGATAACCTAATTTGCATTACCCGCACTCACACACAAATACATAGACATGCTGAGACATAGTTCTACATTCATGTTGATAGTGAGCCTTATCATTTCAAATTTTATATATGTATGTATATGACAAAAGAAACAAAGTAAAGAAACACAACGAAGTAGACCTGTAATTAATTGAGAGCAATAGCGGGAATGGTGTCAGCGCAGTGCGACGCTGACAGCAGCAGAGAGCTGCGCCTCTGACGTCATCGATGCGCTAGTTGCTTTGGCCCTGGCTGCCTGAGAGACTCGCCCTCTCCTTCACACACCCACAAACACACACGACCAGCTGCGTTTTAACCGTAGTTTTATTTTTTATTTTTTTCATTTTCCTCATTCGTAGTCGGGTATTGTAATTGCCTGGCAGTGGGGCTTGCATGATTAATTCGCTGACGTTGGCATAAGTTGGAAAACAGCCGCAGTCAGCATTTACCAACACTAACGCACAGTCGGTTGCATTAACATGTGAACAAAAACTGCATACATTACCCACACTATACAAATTGGCAACATGTGCGGAACACAACACTTGCTTTATACAACAATACAACCACAATCACAATCAAAAACAAATACAAATACAAAAACAGTGGCGGCCGTCAGTATATGTTCGTGTTGTAAATTACGAGCTACGTATAATTTTTGATTTTCATAAAGCCATATGTATGTATATATAAACATACATATATATTATATATGCATATATATGTGTGTGTCTGTTCATATGTAATTCTCTCAGGCGACTTTGAATATGGCCGCATTGACTGGGAATTTTTGCTGTTGTTTCGCTGGAAAAATAAACTGGAATTTCCAATTGAATACCCTTGTATTTAATATAAACAGTTCAGGCCTAATTAAATAGATAATAAATTAGAATTTTCAATTGAAAACACTTCTATTTCATAAAGAAACCAGATCAGGTCTAATTAGATAACTACCGTTTTCAGATGAAAATTGAATTCCAATTACACTTCGGTTATTTTTAGCAATAAAAGCATCACTCAAAATGAAACAAAATTTCCCAGTACGAATTCATCGAATTCTAAATTTAGGCGTACAACAAATCTCAATCGTCTGACGCGCAACACGGCGATGCCGCTTCTGCTGGCTGGAAGTGTAAAATGTCCCGTTAAGTTTCGTGTTCATTTTGGATTGTCTTAAAAATAACAAATTTCTCTCTCTCTCTCTCCCCCCACGATATACGACTCGGTTTATTTAAGTGTTGGATACCTCCCGTCCGCTCCCTTGGTGCTCTCAGATGCAATCGTACGTCAATCCATCAATCCGCTTGACGTTTTGATTGCCTCGCTGAACAGCCTGTGTTTAAAGTATGTAGGAAAATGTATTAAGTGAAATTAGAAACAATTAAGTTGAGTTTTTGAAAAGAAAATCTAGCGAGGGCTTACTAATCCAGCATCTGAAATGACGCACAATAGATGCAAACAAATTAATATAATAATATAATTTTATAAATATGTATAGTAATTTACTTATATATACAAAATCTCTTTAGTAAATCCCCTCAATAAACTGAAAAAACTATACAAAATACAGTTAGATAAGATATATCTACGATTATCTAACAATATTATACGGTCAATTCATAGGGGAGTATTAACCACAATTTGGGTCTCATTCCAAACTAATATAACCCAAACATGCATGCATTTGATTAGCGCGGCGAAGCATGGCTGGAATCTCTGCGGTTGCTTCCCATTTCCCATTTATCATTTACTCTAGTTTTAACCAATTTTTATAGTGCAATTTTCATGTGCATTTAATTGAAAATTTCTACGCTTGCTGCACTACAATGCAATCAATTAATTACACTTATATACATATATAAATATATTTATTTATATATCTATGTATATCTGCACATAAGCCACTGGAAATGCAAACAGCACTGTCTCGTGGAATTAATTTTTTGTTTCACCCTTTCGCGCGCGCTGTTCTCCTCTTTGTTTTGCACTTAAATGCATACATAGATACATATGCATATATAGATGTGTGTATTTTATACAAATAAAATGAAGCAGTTTTTCAAGTTGCTTCACTTTCCGGTTGCCTCGTTAGTGTTGTTGTTATTGCAATTTCTTTTCAGCCTTTTTTTTTTGCAGTGTTCATTAACACACTTCTTTGTTGTTTGCCTACTCTTGCCTGGTGAAGCTCGTAAATAACGTTACGTTTAAGCAGCAGTAAAACAGCATTGAAGAAGAGTAGACCCAAAGACTGCTAGTGTGTGAATGAAATAGAAAATGCAGCATAGTTATTTGCAGTCTATGTGCGCCTCCCACTTCCACTCATTCTCTTTCATTGACTGCACATGTGTAATCCGTCAGTGGCTGCTTCCTGGTGCCGTTATTGTCTGCTTGCGTGTGTGTGTGTATGTGGCTTTGCGACAACTTTCTTTTGTTTTACTTTTGTCTCGCGATTCTGAGTGCAGATGCTTGCTAATAAATTAAAGCAAGTGTGTCCGAAGTATGTTTTCCTATATACTCAAGCGTATATACTACATATGTGCGTATTTACCTATGGATGTATGTATATGTACGAATGATCAAATAAATACACAGGCATCGTTTTGTTTATTTGGCCGTTTAATTCGCAGTCAAAGTAGCCCGATTTCTTAAGAAATTACATTTTTTGCCAGTTGCTAAGATATTTTTTAGGTAAAAAAAGGAAGGCAGCTGCAGCTATTTTTATAAATTTACAAAAAGCAAATAAAAACTAAAATGAAGCAGAAAATGCTGAAAAGCGCAGCGAATCTCCACAAAGCTTGAGACAATGGCAACCCACAAAGGTTGCCAGAGGGGAAATATTTTGAATAAGCAGTCAATGTGCATTATGTAACAGTCAAGAGGCCGGTTCAATGTGCACTGTACTAAAAATAAGACTTTTTCATCTGTTTACAATTCTATAGCTGTTTTGATATTGCTTTTATGCTATATATGTACATACATATGTATATATGCAAAGTATTTAAGGTGTGTTTACACGTGGCTTATTTATTTACCCATATAAATTTGTATTTAACTCAATTTCCGTATGTATATCTATAGTATCTGAGTAGATATGTATACAGACCTATCTATCTGCTATCCCAAAGTCTTTGCACGCCTGCTACCTGTTGTTCATATAATTATGAAACACGGAATGCGAACCAAGCGCAATTTGCAATTTTATTCAGCTCCCTCATTATCCATACTATACGTTTTTATATTGCCTTATGGCTTGTCTATTTTATTTGTTCATTTTTTGTTTCTTTTCCTTTTTATGACATTTGAATTGTTCTTGGGAGTTTTGCGTGTCGCCGACAATTGTGCGTCATTAACTCGATTGAAGTTGGCATTGAATTGTTTTAAGGCAAAAAATAATGATACAAAACTAGTTTTTAAAAGTGAAATCTGGCTGCTGTTGCTTCTTGTAGGGTATTACAATTGGACAGCGCAAAACTATATAGATTAATATTACTTACAAAATATGGCTATTAGCATATAGGCATACAAAATATATACACCCATAGATTTTAATTTTTCTACAATTATTTGGGTTTCTCTGCGGCCGGAGTATGTCGCAAGGGTAAAGCACTTAAGTGCGCCCATCAGCCCAAAGCGTCCATTAACACAGTAAACTCTGCCTGCCACGAATTACGACTTTATGCCGCAAAGAAAAAAAAACATGAACAGGCAAAATGGCAAACAATTACAATAAGCAACTACAAAGGAAAATGAAATTAAAAAATAAAAAAATAATAATGAAAAAAAAAAACATTTAACAGTCATTTTTGACATAAATCTCTGTGGCCCCAAAGAAAGCCCACAATGCAAGAGATGGCATTAAATGAGAGAGGGAGATAGCAATAGATTGATCGCTGTTACTTCGAGGTCGACAAAAAGGCCGCGACTGCCTGTTGAAAATTCATTTCGTAACGCTTTCTTAACCCAATAAAGAAAAAAATCAGCAGCAGCTACAGAAAATGGAAAAAAATACAAATAAAATGGAAAGAAAACGTAACGAATATAATTCGAGAAAATTGTATAAAGTTAATTTTCATGTTGAGGAAGTATGTAAATAAAATAGAATGCATTGAAACGAAATACCCAAGAGCCGTAGCAACCGCGTACAGTTGCTAATTGTATAGTTAATATTGGTAATGACAGTGCGACGACTACATTAATTTCTGTCTCCATCTCTTTCTGTGTACACTGAAAGAAACAGAGTACTAGGTACACAAATGCTCGCTCGCAAAAATTAAATAATAAATAAATTAAATAAATATTAAATATTATTAAATAAATAAATAAAAATAAATAAATAATAGTCTAAATATATTTCCCAAATTAAAAATAAATAAATAATAATCTTAATACATTTCCTATATAAATATCTAAATATATTTCCATATGCATAACCCTTGGTCATTTAGCTGTAGGCACTATATAGAGACGTACTTAGATATTTGTTGCAGTGTATGTACTTATATATTAAGCAACTACGAATAGTCTTTATGAATGAGTGCGATGCTCATACGCACCGTTAAGCCCCAACGATAGCGACTGCAACAGTTATCGTGTGTAGATGTATGTGTGAGTAAACTGAGCTGGGTGTGTGTGTGTGTGTGTTTGTGTGTGTTTGTCATCAAGTGAATGGCGGACGCGGTTTGTTGCGCGTGCCCACCAGCAGCAGCAACAGCAGCAACAACAACAACAACAACTAACCTGTTCTCCATTGGCTCAACATATTTGGGCCATATTGACATGTGCCACTGTTGACGCCGTCTGTTAACAACTTTTGCTCTGCACTCGTTTTAGCTGGCCCCATTTGTGGCTACCGCTCTGGCTGTACCTTCTAGCAGAGGCCACAAAAAGCTCACTCAAACATTACGACACACGGACAGATGCACGCATTTGATTGAGGCAAATTCATGTGTTTTTCAGTGAAAACACTTGCGAGATCGTTTAAATCAATTCTCTGCGTTTGTGCTAATCCCCGCAAATGATTTGCACGTGCTTTTATCTGTGAAACGTACTTTGCTTAACCACTTTATTTGTTCAATGAAATCTTAAATCAAAGAGAGAAAGAGAAAGGCAAAAACTTGGCATAGAGCACTAAGAATGTTTTGCATTAAATAATAGATATAATGTATAACTGGGAAGTAAATAAATCTTGATTTAAGTAGAACTGAGTTTTAACTATAAGTAAATATATAAGTAATATCTGTAATATACATATCTTAGTAAATCAAAACTTAATCGACTTTAATGACATAAATCTATTTAAGTGAAACTTTTCAGTATCGTAAAGAGCTGCTCAAATATCAGATATCCTATCTATATAAACATTTCGTTTAAGATTAAACAAAAACTGGGTCGCATATCAATCAAATGTGTCCGTAAGGGTATTTAATGTTCGTCGAATGCTAATCAAATTCAACTCTGAGCTCAGGGCTTTTGTTCGGAAACCAAGTAAAATATATATGTATATATATATTACGTGTTTGCGACTTTTCCACTGGGAACTATGAAAATGAATACACAATTTGTTAATAATGTATGCCGACTCATACACAAGCGATAAACTGTATGTGTGTGTGAGTGAGTGTAGTTAATGCGCTATTTAGAGTGCCCTTTGTGGCGCATACGGCCCAAGCTGTAATAAACAAGTGATAACCGCAGTGGGCATTGATGAATTGATAAATTGTTGAGCTTATTGAGTGACTGAGCGTTTGAATAGATTTGTAATGCATTGCATACAAGACGTTTACTTACAACAACAACAACAACAGCAGCCACAAATTAACAGAGTGTGAACATTTAATCGTAAATTTACGAGCTACGATTGAAGGGTGAAAATATTAAGCTATGTGCAGAGCCTTGGCCGTTAATTGGCTTGTCCGCAATTTGTAGCCATAATCTACATAAATCTCGTAAATAATGCGATAATGTAAGGTATGAAAGTCTCTGGAAGAGATAGTTAACTTCGCTGTGCTATTGAATAACTTTTCATGACATTTTCACGAGTGCCTCCAAGAAAGAGAGGTGTTCGATCTGACAACGACAACAGTCGCATAAAATAGTAAAAGCTATAAAACAACAAATAAAAATATTGTGCAAAAGTTTTAAGATATGGTTATTTATAGCTAAGATGATTTGGCAACGCGTTTCAATGAGTTTTGTTAAATTGGCTAATCAATAACGAAGCTCGTATATGAAATACATATTTATTTTAACAAGAAAGTAAATAAGTTAAGTACAAGTATTTGTTGATTGCCTCTAAAATTTGAACGGCTTCAACGCTGCACAATTTTGTTTAATATGCGCTATAATAAAAGTCTTGCAGATTTTGCCAAAATAAAATATTTTTAATGAGCTCGTTTATTTTTCATGTTCAGCCGCGATCTGGCAACATCGTTTGTTACTTGGTTAGTTTTAGAAGCAATTAGTGATCTGGCAACGCTCGCTAACTTGAGTTCATCAGACTATTCCTGTCGTAGATTACAAAGTGTTCGATTTCTACCACAAAGCACAAAAACCTATCAAACTTTGAAGTTAACGTGCTCATAGGCAACGCGCTTAGCTTCTTATCAGCTTATCAGCGCGCTCTCTCTCTCTCTCTTATCAGAGGGCATTTCACTCAGACAGCTTTGTGTGGCTGGGACTGAGCACGTTACAATCGAATCGACTACACTTGCCATATGGCATATGGCTAAGAAAGCAAATTCATCTTCTCTCTCTGTCTCTCTCTCTTTCACTCTGACTGTTGCAGCCTCTGCAGGTGGCATGGCGCAGCGTTGTCTGCGCCAATATGTCAATTATTACGTTTACGGTTTACGTGCTGACAGCAGACATTTTCCAACCAAAAAAATAACAGATATATATATAAGTATATCTGTATATTTATTGTATATATTTGTCTGTTTGTATTTATAGCCAAGCAGACCGCTGACCATGTGCAATGGGAAAAGTAAAAGCGGTGAAATTTTCACCATTCACATCGAATTGATCTCGTCGCATCGTCGTTTGCCTCTTCGTCGTCGTCGTCGTCGGCGTCGTCTGCATTGCGAGCAGTGCAATGCACTGGCCGTCAGCCAATCTCCTACTTTCGAATAGCCACTGTTGCACCGAAACTCACACACACACACACACATTTATTACCTAATCCCCACAAGCCTAGGCTAGTCGAGAGTCTGCCCTACAGAGAGACCCGCTTATCAACAGCTTTAGGCGTCAACTGTTGTTGCATAAGACCACGCGCAGTGCCCGGCATATCAATGAGATGCGAAAGCCTATGGAGGAGGCGGAGTTTTGTAGCTGGCGGGGGATTTGAGGGTAGCGGCTCCATTTCGAGCTGTGAAACTGGAACTACTGCACACACACTAAAACCCGACTCGCCTGCTAAACTGAACCGAGAATCGCGCTGGTTATTCAATTAGCGCGTCGTCACTTCCGAATGCGGACGGACAACGCATATCGAATGATTCAACGTTGCGTCGCCTGCACTCTAACCTCATCACACGTGAGGCTTAACAAAAAGATATTGTTAAAAAACTAACAACTGAAAAAAAAAATGAAAAAATGGAAAAAAGTGAAAGCGTTTGCGGTTTATCTTCAATGAAAGACAGACAGTAGTGGCGCCTACTGGAGACCATAATGCGTTGCTTTATAGGCAAAGTAGATCCGTGGGCAGCCCCTGAGTTAGTTAATGTTTGGTTTAACCCAGTTTTTATGATTCCGACTTGCAAATCTCTAGAGCGAAAATTTCCTTTTTTCACGTCTTTTATGGGTTCTTAAATGTGGATTGCTCTATGGTTAGAGTACAGTAAAAAAAGATTAAGATTAGATCCTCTAGTGTGTAATATCCGACTAGTAGATGCCCTTAACCTTATTCAATTGATAGATTTTGATTATGTTGTTTTCAAGCTGAGCTTCAAAATTTACATAAAATTCGATAATTAGAAAATATAAACTCGTACGGCGTATGTTTACCATACTATATAGTACATACTATATAGTACAAAAATATGAGCACATAGATGATGCTTAGATAGATGAGCACATGCCAAGATCGACTCAGCTTATTCTTTTGATCAAAAATATATATACGCACAGTAAAGCTAAGCTATATATCAGATAGATAATAGACATATTCCTATGTATCTGAAATTGTATTCACCCTCATCTGGCTGTTATTCACAAAAATAACAATAATAATACAAATAAATTTATTACAAGTAAGATTATTTTTTATACTAGATATTCGAATAGAATGATTATAAGAATATATATATATATATAATACTGCTTATACTATATATATAGTATTACGTCTACTTCTTGGTATGTGAATATGATAAAGCATTGTGGATTACAATTCGTTGCTTTCTTATAAAGAATATTCCAGTAGACTGTATTATTTAATAATTATATAAAGTATAAAATGCAGCGATAAGAAATAGCTGTGGGATATGTGTTTAGTATATCACTATATATATTATATATCGAATATAAAATATATTTTAAATTTAGCATTTCAGGTAGATAATATGAACTATTAGCAATGTTATAAAGATGTTTGATATAGTGTACTCTACAAGATTGATATATAATTAAATTTAGATTGAGGCAACCCTACTTTAAAGTACATTATTTAGTCTGGTAAATCTCCATGAAACACAGCAGACGCTCATTAATTTGTTGTTATTTTTCATTGACCAAATGGAAATGGGATTAAACAAATGACATAAGAATGATGGAGGTGTTGCATCAACTCGCGATTCATGAATATGTAATCGGGTCAGCCGAGTTGTAATCGACCCAAACGGGGCGTCTCGCGTCTCGCGACTCGTCTATTATTATCCAATTTATTGGAATGGCTTTTATAGTCGTTCGTGTTTGTTGGGCCAGTTGTCGCCTCTTCCGCATTAGTTTTTGTTTATTTTGCTCTCTCTCTCCCTCGTTCTCTGTCTTTCTCTCTCTCCCTCGCTCTCTCTGTCTCTCTTGGCGTATGTAAATGTGGCGTTTTATTTGTTAACAAACTGAATAAATTTTGGACAAAATGAAATGTGTTATTTTTGTTTTTTGCCGGCGTTGCCACCTCGTTGTAAATGCTCATCATATAGAAGCTGGATTAACTTCCGTTTTATTACGCACCGGAATCAGCAAATTCCTGTGCTGCGAATGCCAACAGGAACTTGAATATTTGCATTTATATTTTGGCAAGTTGAATGCACTCATCAGCCAGAGGCAATGCATTACAAATTGCCCGGAAATGAAATGCTTAAGTCCATTCGTTTTGTTTATGCCCTTTTATAAAGAGTATGCTGATTTTGTGACGCTGGCTGTGAGCGTCTCTGGATTCCCTTGATTATATAGATTTGTATGCGAGTGCCTTTGATGCCCCTGATTATATACTCATACAATCATCTAGTGTCATTGATTGTCTTGATTATATATTATTATATTTGTTCGTCTTTCTGTTTGTGGCTATTCAGTGCAATAATTATATTATATCACACCTCATTTCTCTCAGTCGAATCTTGATTTTAATTTGTTTATTAATTCCTCTTTCTGTCTTTGTTTTTGCAATCAGAATCGAAATGTATTTCCCTTTTGTTCGTCAGTTGTGTCGTCGTATGGAGCAGGAGCTAACTCATTGTGAATGAGTAACTGTTGTGCACTGATGTGTAAATCTGTATATATACTCTATGTATATATTGAGAGATTATCATTTTATTTATATAATTCAGTTGACCATGACTCACATTTTGGCGCCTCATTAAATTGCGCTCATTTCCCTTGCTTGGGGCCCCATGAATCCCCAATTATCGGCCCCATTGCCAAAGGCGACGATTTCACAATCACTCCGAAGTTCAATAAAAATTCGTGCAGTGCCTGTTTATCGAAAGTGAAAATAAATATGCAATTACATAGAGATACGTTCATATAATCGTTACAAATATATATATATATATTTTATATGCATATATTATATATTTAATTCCATTTGAGTTGGGCTTGCGTGACATCTAATGCCAGTTAAGCTAATTGCAAAGCAAACTTAATGCCTCCAAAGCTCTCAGTGAGCACAAACGTAATCAGAAACAATTAGCCGTGCTATAGCGCATATATAGGCCATATTTGTATAATATAGGTAAGTGTTGTGGCCAACTCTATTAACGCTTCTGGGAAAAATGGGCTTGAATATCCCATATGCATTTCATTTCGATAAAAGTCCATATGTGATAAAAGGAAAAAATAGATATTAATTAAATTTTTTTTTTTTTTCACTATCGTAATTATTACTAAATTTATTTTATTTAAATATTTATATTATATTATTATATTATTAATATATTATTATTTAAATATTTTGATTTCATATTTAAATTTCAACTAAAGCTGAATGATTTCTAAGTGATGTTAAGGAACCTAATCAGAAAAGCAAACCATATCATGTATGTTGGTTTTAAAGTCAATCTAAGCTGAGTTAAATTTTTTTAAAGTAAGTCATATTAAAAAGAAAAGAATTGTGTTTTTTTTTTTTTTGAGATATAAAAGAAATTATTCCATTTCTTCTCCTTCACAAAAGTCTAATCTAAATGTTGTTTACTTGATTTAATTGTATTTGTGCTCTATTATTATATGAGAAAAATAGTGTAATTTGCCTTTCAATCAAACAATTAGGTGTGCATCAAATACAATAACAAGATTTTGTAAATGTTTATTTAATTTTGATAGTTAAAGTTTTCCATTGAAATAAAGAACTTTCTATATAAAAAAAAAAAAAATATAAAAATAAAATAAAAAAAATATGAAGCATTTCTATTGTAATTTTAAAGATACTATATAAATAATATATAAATAAATTTATATATACTAAAATATAAAACAGATTAATAATATATTTTGCTAGCTCTATTGATGCCATTTGTTAATAGTGAGAATTTCCTCTTTCAATTTTACTTCAACTACAATCACATATATGTAATATTTTTACTTGCGACGCCATATTGTTTGCTGTTTATTGTTTAGTTTTTTAATTTAATGGCAAACAAGCATTAGAGCTAGACAAATGCTAAATTATCTCTGATTGGCGTTTGTCAAGTGCTCTGTGACGATTTCTATTGAGGTGTTTACCAAGTTCTTTGTTCTTGTCGACTGTAAAGGGAAGCGAATACAATCATATGCGACTAGAGCTATCTATATGTGCACTATACAGTGTAGTGTAGCTGATAAGTGTCGGCAATTATGGTGAACTTGGGGCCATCTAGAACAGCTGTTAGTTGCTTGATAATGTTCTCACCGTTTTGCCGCTCTATTAAATTTGACACTATTCTAGTTACAAATTGTACAGCAATTAGAGTCAATTGATAAATCAATCAATGGAAGAAAGCATATGAAAATGTCAAAGCTACCTCTGCCTCTGCCTCTGCCCGCTGCCTTTGCTCAAATTGCAAATTGCCAATTAACCGTGGCAGGTGCCGCATCCAGGGATGGAGGAGCACAAAATGTATTTAATTTCTGTTATAAAATCGTTTAGATATAAGCGAAATACATATGTGTATATAATCGTGCTCATCAGAAGGTCATGCCTTGGGGGTTAACATTGGGTCTCCACCTCATTCACAATAGCATTCTTCTTCTTCTTATTATTATTATTATTGTTGCTGCTTCTCTGTTCTGTGCTCTGTGCTTTCAATTGCTAGCATTCTCTTATTTCCCAATTGATGAACCGATTCTGATTGAGTGCCAGAAAAGAAGCGACCTCATGGCGCGTATTCAATGTCAAGTGCGTCCATAGATAGCAAATTGTGGTTGTTAAGGAAATCGAAATCCGAATCCGCATCGGAATCGTCATCGTCATAGGCATTGTCATCGCCGTCGTCACGGGCGCCACACTGCACACAAGTGCAATTAGGTTTGCATTTGGTTTGCCCAGTCAAGGTTAAAGAAAATACAAAATGACTATTTTCTTTCATTTTCCAGCCTGTCCGCCTGGCTGCTCGTCCTTGCACCGGCCCAAGGATCTGTCCTCAGTTGCCTGTTGCTGCGGCGAGGTCGTTCCTTGTGACGTCAGCACAGCTGTCCTTAACAACTGCTGTTGCTGTTGCCGTTGTCCAAAATACAATTATCGTCTGACGTTTTTAGGATTGCAATATAGGGACACATGCCCTTCACAAATGTTCTAGATTTTGTATTAAATGTGTAATTTACCAAAATAGGCAGACAGTTGTGTTTATGAAAATAGCAGTAAAACTTTTGGAAAATATATTATAATGGTTGTGCTATAAACCTAGTCCATAAATAGTAATTCTAACTCCTTTAGGAAGCAACACTTCTCTTTCAATTTCTTAATATAACTACTCATGAATTCGAAACGTTTGTTTCGTGCCTAGAGGGAATGTCTTTTACTCGTATCGCATTGCAATTTCACACCCGCAGCCCGCATGCCCATACGAATACTTGCCACAATCAGAGCTTCTTATAAGTGTGCTATAAATGTTGCAGCAATTGTGTGTGTGTGTGAGCTCATGTGTGTATGTGTGCGCGACCGTTATCAGCAACATTCGATACATTTACACACAGCTGAATTATTTCTTTGCTTTTTGCTGTTACTGAAATACGAAATACAATCAAACAAATTGAAGTAATGAGAAAAAAAA
>NW_022046001.1:16298-56208 GCF_001654015.2 Drosophila navojoa
TTTATTTAACTTTCAATTATTTCGCACATTCCTTGATGTTTGTTTATTTGAGAAATCCAAGCCTTCGTTATCTTGTTTACTGGAACCGGCAGCATTAGCAATGCTTATGGGGGCATACCCTTAATCGGCTCTCTTAGTTATATCGAGTAGTGCTGCCAGAAATTATAAAGTAAACGATGAGTCTAAAATTTTATTCTTATTTAATATTTAACTCAACAAGTTTGCTTTTTCTTATGCGCACGCATCAATAATGGATTTATTAAACTTTGTAATATCAGCGCTTATTACATATGTATTTATTATTAATTGTCTTCACTCGTGTCTCCTTGATGGCGCCCTAATCAGCTTACAGCCTTAGCCTTTCTGGCTAAGAGAACACGCTTGGCATACTTAATTAAACATTTACGTTTCGCTCTTTGTTGGGCTGCCTTTGAATTACATTTTGCGCATTCGTGCACTGAAGTGAATGTAAACGTTAAGTGCAATTAATTAATTAATTTTAGACGAGCTGCGAGGCAGTGACGGGGGCAGACATCAAGGTCGGTCATTGGCAGCAAATGAAAGTCTTGGCTTTTCGATGTACGCACTTTATCAATCATATTTGATTGATATGCGTTGTTCGTGTAGTGCCATGTCTCTAAGCATCAAGTAAATGGCCATAATAAATCTGGCGCTAAGCAACAAATGGCCGATCAACTGCAAAGTCGCTTATTCGCTTTGGCCAATAGCAGAGAGTAGATGGTGTGAGAGAGGGAGAGCGTAGAGCACGAGAACTCAATTGTGTGAGTGTGTGCAAGTGTGTGTGTCTCTGAGTGTGTGTGTGTGTGTGTGGCGACAGTCATTGAACTATTTACTCACGGCCTTGCATACATAAATACTAGACATAATGCTCATACCTAAAACATGGCCCCAAAAAGAACCGAACGCTAAGAGACCTACACACGCACACACACATACACACAGCCAACACACACACATAGAGTGTTTCGCTTATTGCACGTTTAATTGTTGTGTAAACAAATGGAATTGCCACATGTTGTAGCAACAACAGCAACAACAACAATAACAACAACAACGACAACGACGCTGACGTCGGCATTGAGTTTTGCTTCGCTTTCAACTCAACGTTATTATTATTATTATTTTTTTTTTTATTCAAGTTTTTCGTTAACTTCAGCTTATACGTTTTCCATACCTATGCCACACATTCATCGATTCGCGCGTGATTCATTTGCCTATATACAGACACACATACATACATACATATGTACATGTATGAACAATTTTTTATGATTTTGTTTGTTTTGGTCATTCGCTAGCGTTCACTGGAAAACTAACTGGAAACCTTATAATTAAGCTACATATCTGTTGTTGTTGTTGTTGTTGCTGTGGCCCTCTTGCTTTTCCCTTAAAGCGTTTTATTATTTTGCTGGCTTTTATTTTGTACGCAAAACTTTTGCAATTGCTTTGGCCGCGCCCCGCTCGCTTGCTTGCCGCCCTCCTGCCCACTTGAGCTGGCTTGTCGAACTGCGCAGTTTGTGCGGAGTCAACGCTTTTTCGACGTGTTTGCCTTTATAATAAACACATTTCGTATATTGCTGTTTCCTTCCAACGCATTTAGCATTTAAGCTGTGCTGCTCTCGGGCGCGTTTTTATTTCATATTTAAACAGATCACAAATGCATAAATAAAGCAGAAAATATACATATGTACATATACAGAGATGTATGTTTGCAAGGGGAAGAAAAGGTGCAAAAGCAAAAGTTAAACAAGTTCAGCTGCCGTTAACTTGATAGCTAACAGAGCGAGCGAGATAGAGTTATGGAGCGAGCGACAGAGGCAAAGCGAAAGAGAGCTAAAGAGAACGAGCAAGTTTCAAGCGTTTTAGTTGTCCAGCTTCAAAATAGCTGAATATTTAATTTATTTAATTAGCGTATTTTATTAATTGAAAATAATACAACACAAAAAATATCGAATTTGCCCACAAAATTTGATTTATTTATTTGTAGTTTTTACTTTGAACATGGATGGCGCAGTTCAGCTGTTTACTATGATTTATACACAAAGAGCTTAAGAAAGAGAGAGAGAGAGAGAGAGAAATCTGGAAACATCTAGAGATAATGCTAATAGGTGTCGCTTTTGTTTTCTGAATCAACATCTTGAGCAACAGTGAGCACTCGCTATGAATACATCAGTTGTAATTCTGCTTCATTAACGTAATGCATTATAATCAGTATATATTGCGTAATCTAAGAGTTTAATAGAGTTATTCTGAGAAAGCAGCCGTTTAAGCGTAACGAAATGAATCATAATATAAACTTTAAATTGCTCTAAACACTATTAATTTCAATACAACATAATGTATTTCATCATTAGCAATTTCAATACTTATACACAATACAATAATTATATATGATTTAATATTATTGTAGAGTTGTAAGTTGTAAGTTAGATCCCTCAGATCTCGAGAATTACAAGACTTAAAGAATTACGATTTCGCAATTTTAGTTTCTTTAATCCCATATTATCGCAATAATATAATGCAACTTTATAATATATGGGGCTGTTTTTCTTTTGCCACAGCTCAAGGCAATCTCTAAGTCTTTACAATTGTGTATCAAGTGTATCTACATCCGCCGATATTGTTAATCATATCGAACGTGCACTGTGTGCATTTCGCGTGCAAGATAGTGGGGCAGTCAGTAATATCGCCACTTACCGAGTTACTCACCTTAGCTGCGTTTGCTCCATTACGTGATGAAGTGCTTGTGAAATTTTATGGATTGGCAACGCAGCTGTTCAATGGCATGAATCTGTGTGTGTGTGTGTGTGTGTGTGTGTGAGTGTGTGTCACGCTTAGTCATATAGTGCATCCTGTACCATTTATAAACAGACTGAAACACCCCCATAACGAATGTTTGTTTCCATCTATCTATTTGCAGGCTGATGACAAATCCTTGCTGGCACGCTTCTACCATGCCGATCGTTCGTTGACCGCCGTGGCTAGTGAGCTGGACAGCTTCGATGGACGCGCTGAGCCGGATCGTTGTACGCGTCTGGTTAGCAGACTGCGACAGAATCAGGTAAGTGTGCCTTTTGATTTTCCATTTATCCATAACTAACGGGATTGCATATTTTAGGACAAAGTGCTGGCCATAACAAATTTGATCATGGAGGAGCTGCTGGGCGACGAGCGTGTTCCGCGCGCCTTTCGTGCTAAATTCCCGGAGGAAGTGCTGCAGGATAATCTGGCCGGGCAGCTGTGGTTCGGTGCCGAGTGCCTGGCCGCCGGCTCGTCTATATTGAATCGCGAATCCGAGAGCAAAGAGATGCGTCCCCTGGCGCAAGCCGTTACCAAGAGTCTGGGCAATGTGCGCGTGCTGCTGCGTGATCAATGCCTGCGCAACAATGTGCCCAACAGCAAGACTCTGCACCTGGACTTCAACGACTCAACCACCGAGCAGCTGTACGAGAGCCTGAAGATCTTCGATCATCTGTTTGCCGAGTTCGAGCTGAGCTACGTAAGCGCAATGGTGCCCGTTAAATCACGCCAGGAATACGAGATGCAGCAGTGGATCGGTGTGCTCTTCTCGGAGACGTTACAGCGTGCCCTCAAGATCGGACTGCTCGAACAGGAAATGGTGGATGCGTTCGATCCGGGCCTCATGTTCTCCATACCCCGACTGGCAATCGTTGCTGGACTGGTTGTCTTTACCAACGGGCCGCTTAATATGGACATGCCTGGCGATGAGCTCTCCGAGATGTTTCGTCCGTTTCGTACAATACTTATTAAGATCCGGGACCTGTTGCGCAACCTGAGCAAACAGGAGCTGCATCAGCTGGAGAAGTTGCTCTGCACGAATGAGGAGATCAATACGAACGTAAGCATTCATCGTGTTTCTATTCTTATCTGGTATCTAATGCTTTTTTTTTTTTCAATACATTAGCAGGTGCCCCTGGGCTCCAGCAGCATTGAGGCGCCCAGTCCTGAGCACAACAACACCCCCAGCAGCACCAGCAAGAGCAACAATAATAATAATAATAACAGTTCCAGTAGCAGCAGCAGTGGGAGCGGCAGCAACACAGCGAAAACCAGCACAAATAGCACGCACAAGGCCGTGGAACGCCTGGTGGATCATCGCAACAACAACAACAACAACAACAACAACAACAACAATAGCAGCAACAGTAGCACAGTAGCGGGTGCGGCCCAACCGTCAACTGCGCGCTCTCCGTCCATGTCATCGCTGTCAGCGGGCAGCACACCCACCGCCTCACCAGCGCCTTCGCCCACGCCCTCGCACTCCATAGCATCCACCTCGTCGGCGGCAACAACGTCCACAAATCCGCCAGCGAATTGGAGCGATTATGACGAGGACGATGAGGGCCTGGAGGAGGAGGTGGGCATGCTGGACAGCGATGAGGACGATTTGAATGATGACAGCGACAGCGAGGTGGACGAGTATATTGAGGCGCAACTGAAGGCGATTGTGGCAGCTGCCGACTGTGCCTCTGGCTACCTGATACCCAACACAAATCTGGGCAATCTGTTCCAGGCGCAGCAGCTGCCACTCACGGACAACTTCGTGGCCAGCGAAGACGATGAGTTTGGCAGCAATGCGGCAACGGAACAGCAGCAGCAGCAGCAGCAGCAGCAGTCTGAGGACCAACAGCAGCAGCAGCAGCAGCTGCACGATGAGCCGAGTACGAGTGCTGCCATGTTGGCGGCACGACGCACGCTGCAGCGCCTGCATTTGCACAGCAGCAGCAGCGAGAACGAGCAGGCGCCCAGCAGCAATCAGCAGACGACAATCAAGACGCCAAATGGCAATCAGTCAATGCCCAACAGCAGCAGCAGCGGCAGCAACCACAACAATAGTCGCCATCGGCACAGTCACAGTCACAGCAGTCACCATCATCATCATCATCACCGCCACCATCATCATACCCATACCCATACCCATACCCATCCCCATCATCAGCAGCAACAGGATCAGCGACTGCAGACAGGTGATCATCACCATCATCATCATCATCATCATCAGTCGCATCCACATCGCATGAATCGCAGCGCACGCAAACGTTGCAGCCAGGAGCACTGGGAGTCCACAGCTAATGTGGAGCAGCCAGCACCAGAGCAGACCCCGGGCAGCGCCAATACCAGCAATGCCTCATCGTTCTCCGACGAGGTATCGCTGGCCATGCGCACCACGACAGCGCGTCTGAAGTTCAAGTGAGTAGACAGTTGCTATAGCTGTACAAGTCTTCTAAATCCTAAATCTAATTCATATCCATCCTTCTGCAGAAGCACGGAGAATCTGCTGCATCGTCTGTTTGTCTGCATTGCTGGCGTTGCCGATCAGCTGCAGACGAACTTTGCCTCTGATCTGCGCCAGATATTGCGCAGCGTGTTCCTTATAAACATGTCGTCGTCCCAGGACGAGGACATTGATATACCCGAAAAGACAAAGGAATCGGAGCTATTCGAGTTTCGTGCCTCTGAAAATGATGTGATACAGGAAAGCGCCGGCTCTAATCAAAGCATTTACTCAGCCGAGGAGGTCAATCCGGAGCTGGACAATGTGTTCAACAACACCAACACAGCTGTCCGGCACTCGGCGGGCGCGGCGATGCAGCGCAACAATACGATAGATTTGGCCAGTGGCAATAACAACGGCAACTCAAATGCCGCGACACGCAACCATGTGGCACGCAGTCGCAGCTTGGGTGACCAGGAGGCAGCCAGCAGCGGCACGATACAGGATGAGCAGCGACAACAGCAACAGCAGCAGCAGCAGCAGCAACAACAACAACAGCAACTTCAGCAGCAGCTGCAAATGCAGCGACAACGTAATAATTCCGTCGGCAGTAATTCACCCTCTAGCTCCAGCTCGGAGCACAATTCGCCCATAAGCACGCGCAGTGGCAGCCGGAGGCGGCTCCACAGCAACTCGTCCATTGGCACCACGTCGACAATAACGGCAGGCACAGCAGCTGCAACAGCAGCAACCATGTCGCCGCCTGCCTGGATACCCGATGGCAAGGCGCCACGCTGCATGTCCTGCCAGACGCCATTCACTGCGTTTCGGCGGCGTCATCATTGCCGCAACTGCGGCGGCGTCTTCTGCGGCGTCTGCTCCAATGCATCCGCCCCGCTGCCCAAATACGGCCTGACCAAAGCTGTGCGCGTCTGCCGTGAATGCTATGTGCGCGAGGTGCGCTCCTCGCGGCAGGCGCCGGCGCAGCCATCGCAGGCGCACGGCCAGGCGAGCAGGCCGCAGGCAGCGAGCGCATCTTAGGAGTGGCCATTGGCGCCACCAACGCCGAGACCAAAAATGTGCCCCACACCAAAATTGGAGCCCGACCAATGGAAGGAAAAGCAAAACTGTGAAACGCAATCGTTGTCAAAATTGTTTTCGTTTTTTATACTTTATATACACGCGCAACAGATATCCAATTCCCAGATATAAGGAATCAAATCAGACACGTATATATATACATACATATATGTATGTATATAGATAAACCGATAAATTTATTATTTTAAACAAATTGACCAATCGAGCGTCGGTATCCAAACTGTACAATAAAGCTTCGATCTATGTATTATACGCAACTATCCATGTAACTATATATGTATGTATGTATGTATACATGTATACTATATACTAATTGTAAACAAATGCTTTCAGTTCATATCATATATATCAATGCAACATATAACACACACACATATATATATATATATATATATATATATATAAATGTATGTCTATGTCAGTTAATGGCCTGCATTTCAAATAGATCTATTTCGGTTTTGGGACTGCGCAACGGATCGTAGCTTTTTAATTGATATCGTTCTGTCACGTTTAAGATCTAGAATCTAGATTATAAAATGTATATATATTTTTGTAGTATGTGCAGCAAACTGAGCAGAAAAATAGACATAAATTCTAGCGAAAATTTGCAAAAAAAAAAAAAAACAAAAAAAAAAAGAAAAAAAAAATGAAAACATTATTGTGATTTATTGTTATTTATATGCCCTGATGTTTCAGCTCTATGCAATTTAATCAAATGTAATATGAAAAAACAAAAAATTCCTTGACTTTATATGCAGGGCCTATGAATCCCCATAGTCGGTATATATCGGCTATTGTGTTCTTACATTGTACGAAATCCATTTATGTTAAACAATTCTTTAAGCTAGCAAAAAAAAAAAAAAATTCAGTTGAACCCTTATAAAAACACAGTTTTACACACAATATACATATATGCCTATATACATATATATATTTTTCTGACTTGAAATAAAAACTAATAAATTGAAAAACAAAAAAAAACGATATATTGAATTTAATAAATATATATATATAACATATTTTTGCTTAAATCAATAAAAGAAAACTTAAAACTTATTGGCTCGGAATTCATTTGAGGTCAAGTGGGGCTTAATATATCTATTATCTACTTAATGAAAAAAATTTGTTATATTATTTTTCACAGTGTATAAGTCTTAAAAACAGTTCTTCATTCTCTTAAAGTGAAAGAGGTATATAGTTTTATTTTTATATCCACTAACAGTAAAATCAAAGCATAAAAAGTTACGAATTGGTTTTTGTAAACTTTTCAATTTAGTTTACACTTGAATTTTGTTCGTTTTCATTAACTTTTTGTTTGTTTTTTGTTTTCCGTGGCTTTAATTAGTTTATCGTAATAGAACATACATACATATATACCATTGCTGTATTTATACGTTCTTGAAAGGGAAAACATGTCGAAAAATTCGTCGAAAATTTCTCGAAAGGTAAAACCCATTTATGTCTCAGATATGGACGCCTGGAAGACACTGGAGTTCAGTAAAAAGTTCAGAGCCAGCATCGATGTGGCACAATTGGATCTGGTTGAGGACCTGGACGATGAGTTCTTTAAAATATCCTACGAGCTGGTACAGCAACTGGTGCCCCTGAATTACTTCATGGCCAGCAAGATGAAGGCCTTCGTGGACATTGTGGCCCGGCTGCACGCCCACTACATCAAAGAGATGCGCACCGCTCAGGAGTTGAAGCAGACAATAAACGCGGCCAATGCGAAACTTAGATTGGCCATTGAAGTAACGGAGGAGTCGTCTCATGTGATGGAGGCACTGCGCCTCTCATTGGAAGAGGCGTGGCGCACCACAGATGCTGCCGAATATCGAGCGTCTCTGCTGGGCGAGACTCATGGAAAATATGCTATAAAAGACCAATCTTTCGACGAACTGGACAATCTGACCTATTGGAAAAATCCGTAAGTACTAAATGTATGGGCATACGATATGTACATGTGTATGTATATCGCTTACACTCGCCCCCTTCCGCAGTAAGGAATTGTATGTACGGTCGCTGGTCTATCGAGAACGCGATCGCTTGGCCGTAGAGCTGAGGGATCATCAGAAACGACTCGAGCTAAATCGCAGCTATTCGGCCACTGTGGAGGCCATTAATGAACAAAATATCGAAACGATTAAACAACAGCATTTGCACTTGAAGCAAATCGAAGCGGAGCAATTGAGCGAGGAGCAAAAGTATCGTCTGGCAATTGGGCAACTGGAGGGCAAGATCGATGCTCAGCGTAAAGAAATTAGAGGCCTTACCCACATCAATCGTGAGCTGCGTGACTTTGAGAGAAAATATAACGAATCCCTAACGGTCGTGGGTCGCCTGAAGCAGGTCATCGACCGTCTCACCCATGACAATTATAACTTGGCAAAGGCCAATAGACAGATCGATGAAGCATATCGTGGCAGGCAAATAACGCTTTCGACTTTAGAGACTACGAACAAAGCGATGAATATCGAAAAGGTTGAACTGCAGCAACTGATACGTCGACTGAAATGCGAAAGAAAAAGCAAGGATTTTGTCTTTAACCAGCTAAATCGACGATTTCATCTGCTATCTAAGAAGAATAACAACCTGATATCGCAGAAAAATTTTCTCAAGTAAGTTTCCATTAAACTTTAATTGAAACATTCTATTACAATTTAGGCAGGCAATCAGTCAATCAATCATAAGTTATCTAGTATATTGATGGGGCAGTAAATATGATAGCGAAGGCATATGCTTCTCAACCAATGAGTAAGATATTTATGTATATCTAATATCAGTCTGTTAGGTTATCAATCAATCAATTTATCAGTCATTTTGTCAGTCTCTATACAATCAATCAATCATTCAAGTAGTCAGTCAACCCTTTTTTGAAACAATCAACCAGATATTCTGTCCGTTCAATCAATCTGCCGATTAGAAAATCAATCAATCAATCTTTATTTAATTAGGTATTCAATCAATCAATTCTCTGACGTATCAGTCCTCAGTTTAGTACTTAGACTTTCAACCAATCGGTCTGTCAATCAGTCTTAATCAATCCAATGTAAGTCAATAGGTCAATCATTTAATGATTGAATCACTTAATGATTCCATCAATCAATCTATTATAATCCGCATTTGAGTCAGTCTATCAATTTAATGCCGAAGCAAATTGATCAATCAGTTCATTATTTTGTCTAGAATTCAGTTAGTCAATCAACAAGTCAATCATTTTCCAGCAGTATTGTATAGCCTTTCCATTCTCCAGCAATAAGGTAACTGGCCTCGAGAAGAACATGCTGGCATTGACAACGAAATTGAACGGAATAGTCCACATTAAGGAGGAAGCCGTGCGGGTGCAGACGAAGCTGCAAGCGGATCTGAACCATCAGTCGGATGTGGTAGCTTCCCTGCGATACGATCTGCTCATACAACGTAGTCGATTGCAAGATGTGCAAATAATGCTAGATCGGGCGAACAAGGCGCTGGACGAAAAGGAAGCTCGGATACAAAAAATAAACAAGGAAAAGCACGAGGTTCAGATGGAGAGCAGCGAGCTGAGCCGCTCAATCGAAATACTGGAGGGTAAGTGCTCGCCCACACACTCCCACACAGACACTCCCAGGTGCTCATCCGATTCCTTGCAGCGAAAATCTTGGTGAAGACGGCGAAAATAAAGGATCTGAAACAGAAACTGGATGCCCAGCAGCAAAGCTATATGAAAGCCAAGAAGCAACTGGAAATCATGCATACGGAGAAGACGCTGGTGGAGAACAGCATGGAGCTGTGTGGACGTGACCGTCAGAAGCTGCAGAGCCTGAACGGGAAGCTCAGCTTTCAGATCACTCAGATGTGCCAGCAGCTGGCCACCAACGAGAACGAGATGAATCTGCAGAGCAAGCGCATCGATCACTTGGACAATCTGCTGAAGCACAAGCAGAACGAAATCCACAGCCGGGAGCGGCAGGTGGGGCAGATACGCTCCGAGCTGGCCGAACTGAAAGTGATCAACCAGCAGCTGCACTGCACCATCGATCGGGACACCATGCGGCTCAAGCAGGTGGCCATCCGGCTGGAGGAGGTCAGCAAGGAGAAGATGCTGGTGGGCCAGCAGATTATCCGGCGCAACTGCGAGCTGCACGTGCTCCAGGAAAAGCTGTCCATGCTCCAGATGGCCATGAGTCGCGGCACCACCCAATACCACCAGCGGGTCGAGGATATCCGCCTGCTCAAGACCGAAATCAACAACCTGCGCATGACCAATGCCTGCCTGCAGCGCTCGATTACGAATACGGCCAACATGCGCCAGGAGATGGTGCGGATCGAGCGTCAGCTGGTCCGTGAGCGCCTGAACGTGGCGGCGTTCACGGAGGAGATGAAGTACCCGTACCGCATCCATCGCTGGCGTGTGCTGGTTGGCCGAGATCCGAGCAAATACCAGCTGATACGCAAAATCCAGGTGCTGCTCAAGCGCAACATCAAGCTGAGCGTTGAGCGCCTGAATATGGAGCACAAGGTGGAGGCCATGCAGAAGCTATGCGATGCGTTCAAGAGGCAGATCCAGCACATGCCCGATCCCGGCATCGCGCAGCGGCTCTGGGCGCAAAAGCGGATCAATCGGCGGCAGAGCCGCAGGGTGAATGCCATGAAAGCGGAGCTAGCCATCAACGAGATCGACAGGCAGTCGCGCGACATGCTCTTGAAGGAGTACCAGACGGCCATCTCAGAGGGTTACTTGGCCTCCAACAAGATCGTCACCACACTAATTGGCGTCCTTGATGTTAGCCGGCCAGAGAAACCGGCCGCGACCATCTTCGAAATGACGCCCAGGAGCAGCAGCCGATCGCTGGACACACAAGAGAAACCCTCTGCCTACCTCTTGAAGTGAAAGCAAAGGAAGATAACTCAGCTCAGGCGCTGATGCAACTGTCTTTATTTGGTATGGAAGCCGCTAGAGCAGCTGGCTGATCACCTTGAAGCCGGCGCCGAGGGTGCGGGGCAGCTGCGCCGGCGCCGAGTAGCAATGCGCCTGCATCTGTTCCAGCAGCTGGCGCTCCTCGAGCAGTTTCTGCTTGCGCCGCTTCTCCTCCAGCAGCTGCGTCTTCGTCTGCGCCAGGGTGCCGCGCAGCTCCGCCAGCTGCTGCGCGTTGCAGCGCTCGCCGGCCTCCCGGGCACTCAGCTCGGCCAGCAGCACCTTCAGCTTGCGGTCCTTGGCCGAGAGGCTGGCCTGAAACGAAGAGATCATTAAGATTATATATATATTTTTTTAATACCAAGTGGAAGCGTTTCTCTGTGGAAGGGCCTTTGATGGCACCTCACCTTGACCGTATTGAGCTGCGCTTGGACCCGGTGGCTGGGCAGCTTCAGCATGAACTCTTTGAGAGCCGCATAGAGCTGCTGGGCCTCATTCAGAGCCCGCTCCTGCTCCAGTGCGGCCACGTTCTGGCTGAGCAGCTGTTTGCGCAGGACGTGAATGCGCTCGAGCAGATCCATTTTCTCGGGATCCTTGCCGCGCAACAGGCGCCAGCGGTGCACGTTCATGGGCGTCATCATTTCGTCCTGCAGGGCGCGTGCCTTGATCCGCTCCTGGTTCAGCAGACGGTGCATCTGGAGCAGCTCCTGGCGCAGATCGGCGGCGCTCTCACGATCCGCGCGCAGCACGTTGCGCTCGGTGCGCAGATTCTTGATCTCGACGCCCATCAGACGTATGTCCTCCTGGCACTGGTTGCACTGTCGCTCCGACTGATCGTAGGCGTTCTGCAGGTTCTCCAGATTGTGCTGGAGTCGTGCGTACTCCTCGTTGCGCCGGGCTAGCGCCGCACTAATCGCGTTCTTCTCGTTCATCAGATTGTCGACGTCCTTGCGCAGGCGCGCCAGGCGCTGCTCATCCTCCTGCAGCGACTTGGCATGCCGATCGTTCTCCTTGCGCTTGTCCAGCAGCTCGGCTTTGGTGTGCTGCTGGCCCAGCTGGGCGTGGCGCACGTCGTTGCGCAGCAAGCGGCGCTCCTTCTCCATGCGATCGATCTGCAGCTGCAGCTTGCTCAGCTCCCCGTCCCGATAGCTGATCTTGCCCTTGAGCGCCTCGATCTGCGCCTGCAGATGGGCCAGCTGATCGCGCAGCTTCTGGCGATCCTCCTCGGCGCCCTGCAGCGCCCGCTGCAATCCCTGCCGCTCGCTGGTGAGCAGATCATGCTGCTGCTGGAACTTCGAGCACTTGGCCTCCAGGTCGCTAATCGTGCGCTTCAGCTCGATCTCGTAGTTCTCCTTCAGATGTATCTCATCTGGGGACGGAGGATTCAGCTGAGGACATTTCGATTTGTTAATTATGGAGTTGACTTACTCTGCAGCAGATCGATCTTGTCGATGCCATGCTGGATCTCGTCCATCTTCTTGGCCTTGTCCTTCTTTTGCTTCTTCAGCTCCTCCTGCAGCTTCTTCAGCTTCAAGTCCGTGCTGCTGATGATGTCCTTGAGCGCGCGCACCTCGTGCTGCGACTCCTGGTACAGAGCCGCCTGCTGCTCGGCGTTCTGACGCTCGCTCTGCAGTTCCCGCTTGAGCACATCGCGCTCCTTGGTCAGATTCTCGTTGTTCTTCTCGAAATGATGCACCACACGACGCATAGACTCCAGCTCCTTGTCCTGCGTGCCCAGCTGCGTTCTGCAAGGCATTTCCAATTAAATAAAGTCTAGAGAGTGAGAGAGAGTGAGGGGGTAAGTCAGAGCACCCACTTGAGCCGCAGGTTCTCCTGCTCCACCTCCTGCTTGGCCATCTCGAGTCCTCCGTATTTCCGTGCAATCGTCTCCTGTGACTTGGCCAACTTGGCGTTGTCCTGCCGCAGCTTGATGAGCTCATCCTCGCGCACCTTCAGCAGATTGATGCGCTGATTCAATGCGCGTCTGTTCTTGTCCCGCTCCTGCACCGTGTACTCCAGGTCGACGGTAATCTTGGCCAGCTTGTTGCAGGTGCTGTTGTGCAGCGTGTTGAGGTGCTCCATGTTGGTCTTCAGCGAGAGTATTTGCAGATTCTGGCGCACTTTCACCTTGGTCAGATGCTCATTGCTCGCCTTGGTGTGGGCTATTTGCTCCAGGTACTTGGCCTCCTCACATTTCATGGTGGCCAACTCCTTGGCCAGGGCATCGCTCTTGCGCTTCAAGTTGCAGGCATCACTGGAGGTTTCCTTTGGTAGGAGAGAGATTCATTAGCAGCTCTATGGGCTAACTGAACTTATATCCCTTACATCCAGCAGCTTGAGCAGCTCCTTGTTCCTGCCCTCCAGGGACTGAATGGTGGCCTCCACCTCCGCCGCATAGGCACGCTGCAGCTGCAGGCGCTTGTTGAGCTCCTTGATCTCGTCGTTGAGTCGCTCGAACTCCTTGTTGTCATCGCGCCTGCTGCTCCTGGAGCGCCCCTTTTCGTTCAGATGCTCAATCATCTCCTCGGCCGCATCCAGTTTCTGGCGCAGACTCAACACCTCGTCCTGTGCCGACTGCTCGCGTATCTGCGAGGCATCCTTCTGCTTCCAGGCGCCCTCTAAGCAGGCAGTCAACAACTATTTATACTCTTCCTGCATTCGCACTCACCTATCACTCCGCGCAGCTGCTCAATGGTGGCCATGTCCAGTTTGCTCTGCTGCGCCGCATTCTCCAGCTGCTGCTCCAGCTCGGCTATTTGCTCGCGCAGCTCCTGCGTGCGAGTTTCCTCCAGGCGCAGATCGCTCTTGTAGCGATTGCCACAGATGACCAGACGCTGCACATTGTCCGCATTGTTGGGCGTATCCTTCTGACGCAGCGCCTTGGTTGCCTGCGAATTGATTAAGGCATTGTTTGACAAAATCAAAGATTAGACTGCAGTTAGCCCTTACTTCAGGTATCTTCTCGCACAGCTCCCGGTAGAAGTCATCGTCGAAATCATCGGGCACTAGCGGCTCATCCTCTGATCCGGAAGCCTTGGACATTTTGCATTAATACGAGCTGACTTTACTATGACTGCCCCCCAGCTGGAGCTGTTCGTATCGACTAAACCAGAAGCCCCAACTTTGGCGTCCTGGCAACAAGTTGCCATACCGGCACAAGGCCTCCTAGCAACGACGCCAATCAACAGGTACAGACAATATTACAATATTTATTAAGTTCATATAAGTCTCCACTACGTAATTTCTATGGAAACGCTGAGTGCTTAGACTTAGCTATTCACTAATAGTTAATAAATGCTAAGCTTATGGAATTGTCAGACTTAAAGCTATAAATTATAATTTAAATTTCTCTAATTTGACATCACAAAAGCTTCAGATCCTGCGCACTCAAACGCAGGGCAAGGACTACGGCCACTCGTCCTCGAAGGGTGCGTCGTGCACAGTGTGAAAACTTAGACCATTGCCCTCCGGTTTGTGCCATGAGGGCAGCAGCACGGTGCGCCAAAACGATCTAAAATGTGAATATACCCATTAAGTAGTCACAGCAGTGAAATGAGATGAAAACTTTTCTTTTTCTTACCTGCCACGCACAAGTCCCAGAAACAGTTTCCAATTCTTTTTGGTGCCGAAATTGTAGGGATTTATGTAGATTCGTTTGAGTTTTAGAAAACGTTTGCGTTCAGCCTCGTTAATGTGCGCCTCGATGCTTGTCTCGCCGCGTGTGATTAGCTTCGCATGCCAGATGCAAAGGCTGCCCAGGGCAATGACCACCGCCACATTGACCACGGCCATGAACCATAAGACGCGACGTCGTGCGGGCGTGGCATCTGGCGAATCAGCCATAGGTGTGGGCAAATGATGCACAGCCGGCGGCAGCAAAATATCATCATATTCATTAGGATGAGTCTGTTAAAGGGATACAAATATATATTATAGATTCTAGTCTATATAATTCCTATAACATCTTACAACTGCTATAACATGTCCACTCTGATTGAATTTCACTGGATGCCCCTCGAGCGGCTCCAGCTCTGTCCAGTGCTCGCTGTGATCGAGCCACAGATACTTGTAGCCAATCTCCACGCCAGCCACAATCAGGAACAGACAACCGAGTGTAGTGTAGACCATATAGAGAAAGAAGTAGCGATGATTGGCATAGCCAACGCAGTTATTAAGCCAGGCTAAAATGAAATCTCTGTTATTCGGAGTAATATTGAAATACTTTTATACGCACGACAATGATGATCCATTTTCAATATGCAGCGATTGCAAACGGAGCAGTGATGCGTGCGTGGCGGCTTTGGTGATATGCATTTACTGCACATGCTCACAGCCTCCACATGGGAGACACCCTCGGGTGGCTGGCCAGCTGGCGTAATCACACCCATTACATAGTGGAAAATGATGTTCAGCAGCAGCCAATTGCCTATGATGAGCAGCACTATGGTGGCTGCTTGGCTCTTGGCCCACCAAAAGGGCAGCCCAATCCAATAGGCAATGGACACTACGGCAGTGGTTAAGATAGCAGTACCGACGACAAAGAACTGAAGGGGAAACATAAAATCTGTTACATATTGCCTGATCAAATATGTATACTCGCTACGAGAGTATACCCTGCACTTACCGGGCCCAAGCAGTGGGTATAATTATCTACAATCCAGAAGATGGGCGTCATACACACATCCGTAGCATAGCTGGAGTTCATATGGGCATTAAACGTGAGCGAATGCCAGCAATGCTTCATATAGCTCCAGCGTAGCCGAAATTTGGAGCTGCCGGCAAAAGAACAAATTATCAGAGATAAAATCAATTGAATATCGTACTCTATACTTACACTAGATTTTGGGTAGAGCTTTTGCGCCATGTAATACGAGCCATTGTGTTAACTTTTAGCTTAAATTCTAAATACGTCTTTTATAAATTAAATATAAATAAATATAGCTTGCATTTTATTGCTTTATTTACAATCAGCTGTTGGTTGCAAAAATAACAATAGTGCTGCACAACAATTGGTGCAAATATATATGTATAATAAGACTTATCGCGCTGCCACCACAAATGTTATCGATAGACTACACCGATGAAAATAACGTTATTTTGGTATTCATTTCAGCGAAAATCTCTGTGTGAGATCGTTTTGTATAAGAAATAATAGAAAGCCAGAAACGGTTGAGAATATCATGGTGAACAGCGCGCCATCCAGCTCTAGAAGCCCCATTGGCACCAATTGGTATCTAATGGTCTTCACTTCGAGCCACAGCGCATCAACGACTTGATTGAATCGAACATCCGAGTGCTGCAAACTAATGCGCTGCAGTAAATTGCCTGTTTCATTGGCCTGCAAACGACAATGCAAGGTTTATATTTAATTATTATAGATAAAAATATACTTACCTCATCGATCACCTGTTGACAGACTCGCGCCAAAACATAGATATCTGCCATGGGAATAACTAGGAATACAAGATGCGCCAAGGCTCGTGATATCTCGTACGAGATGTCCAGCATCAAGAAGTCGGCAAATGCCTGGTATTGCGTGTAGATGCCCAGTGTGGTGTTGGTCAGATTGATGGCCATGTACGTGACCATGGAGAAAGCAGTCAGATCCAAATAGTCCATGGAGGAGCTAGTGGAAACAGTATATTTGCTGGCCAGCTCGTCCAGTCGATCGGCCAGGTCACAGAACCGTCTCATGCGATAGTAGTGCTTGTGCAGCATCATCTCCAACGGAGTCTGCAATCTGTTCACCTCCACCTGAATCTCGCGCAGCCGCTTATTGATCTCGATGAGCACATTTCTGGTCACCACTATGCCGCCAAAGAAACAATTGTTCAGCTGATTTCCCAAGTAGATGGGAAACATCGTGTGGATGGTCTTCAGCCAGCTCAGCTCCGGATGCGTGTGCTTCTGGTAAATGATCAGTGTCAGCTGCAACAGCAGCGGACACCCAAACAGCTTGAGCCCGCTCAAAACTGTCGCAGGCGCCACAGTGCCAAGCGTGAGCCGAAAGTAGTCCATGGTCTCAAACAAATCCAAATTGTTCTGAAAGCGTAAAATCTCCGGTACCATGGCCCATTGGGTCACATAGTTCATCATCGCCGCACACGCAAACATATAGCTATAAATCTGAACCGGATCTCGGAGAGTCAGTTGCTTCTCGCTGTACGCCTGCCAAAGGTGTCGGCCGTAGTAGGCGCTGAACAAGGTGGCCACGGCGAAGGAATAAATGGCCAGCGGCAAGCTGAACACAAACTTTTTCCGCTTGAAGTTGAAGCGACAGGGAAATATGCCATAGACAATATTTTGTATTATCAAAATCACCACTGAGACCAGCACCACCTGGCTGCCCGTCAAGGAGTTGGACAAGCGTTGGGGCAGACGCCAGAGCAAGCGAATCCTACGTCGTACCGCCTTCAAAACCTGCATGATACTAAGCCAATCAAGTGAGCCACCCTCTAATAGGGGCGGCTACCTTATCGCAGGTATTTATCATAAGAGCACTTAACAAATTAGACCTACATTTGTTTTTGAATCGTTTAACATGAATGTTTGCTGTGATTGGTCTTTTAATGTAACCCTATTACTATAGACTTTAATAGACTTGTATGCTCATCTATTTTGGGGGAGTTGACCTGAATTTCAGTATGATTTAACTCTTTGAATCGATAGGTCTAACAAGCATCAATATATATATTCAAATTTTACACATTTTAAACCCTTTCAGAAATATCTATAGAATATATGTTTATAAAGAAAATTCCATTCACATACCATAATAAGTCACAATCATGCATTTTCCCTGTCTGCTAGGAAAATTAATTCACATGGAAACTACTCCCAGGCAATTCAGTTTGCTTTAATTTCATAAATAAATTATAATTGACGTTAGTCTTAAGTGAGATTTACTGAATTTAAAGTGGTTTGTATTCCAGTTTGGTCTCCAGCTTTTTGTTGTCCGCGGTCTTGCGAACGGCCTTCATGAAGTCCTCGTGGATGACATATTCGCGGTCTTCGCGCAGGGCAAAGAGGCCCGCCTCGGTGCAGATGTTGCGCAAGTCGGCGCCATTGAACATGTCCGAGAGCTTGACCACCGCCTCGTAGTCGATCTCGCCCTGCTTGGCCAGCGGCGCTGCATGGATCTTGAGTATGTCCAGACGGGCGATTTCATTGGGCAGTGGTATTTCGAGTTTGCGATCCAAGCGACCGGGACGCAGCAGAGCAGGATCCAAGGTATCCGGACGATTGGTGGCCATAATTATCTTGACCTGGCCCAGTGCATCGAAGCCGTCCATTTGATTGAGTAGCTCCATCAGGGTGCGCTGTATCTCACGATCGGCGGAGGTGCCCTCCGAGAAGCGACGGCCGCCAATCGCATCGATCTCGTCCATGAAGATAATGCACGGCTGGTGGTCGCGTGCATAGGAAAACATTTCACGAATCAGACGAGCGCTTTCCCCAATATACTTGTCCACGATGGCCGAGGAGACGACCTTCAGGAAGTTCGCATCCAGCTGGGAGGCGATGGCACGGGCCAGCAGCGTTTTGCCGGTGCCAGGCGGACCATAGAGCAGACAGCCCTTGGGTGGATTGATGCCGACGCGTATGAAGAGCTCAGGATTCAAGAGTGGTAGCTCAATGACCTCACGCAGCTCACGGATCTGATCGCCCAAGCCGCCAATGGCCGAATAGTCCACATTGCCGGGATCCTCGTGGGACATGTTGTACACCTGAGGATCGACCTCGCGCGGCAGGTACCGCATAATGGTCAGCGTAGTCATATCCAGAGCGACACGTGTGCCGGGCTTTAGTCTCGCCTTGTTCAGCTGTCGGCGACAGCCGACCACATAGCGCGGTCCATTAGCGGACTTAACAATGAAGTTGTCTGGCGTCAACTGCTTGAGCACCTCACCCAACATTTGCCCCACACTCTGGAGGGCCTTCAGATCATCCTCGGACTTCTGGAACACCAGTTGTAGCTCCTTGTGCTTGTCACGCAGGGCTTTCAAGTGCGATTCGATTTCGCGATGTTCCAGGAGCTTGGAGCGATAGCTGTTTAATGCACTGAGGCGCTCATCAGTTGCTGCGATTGACATGGCTATAATTTCAATTGGAGTTAAATTTGAATTGTTGACTTGACTTCGAAACTGCAAATCACGTCTAAAGAATTTGACGTTTGAAATTTAAGGGAAGCAAATGAGCTAAGCATAAATTTGAAATTGTCAAATAAACCAAGGTTGCCCAACTGCCTGAGGAAGAAACGCTCGTGTCTTATACGGGACCAGTGACGGGACTGAAGTTGTAGTACAAGTAAAAGTCATCAGAGAATTTAAAATAAATATGACGTCTGCAATTCAAGTTGGTAAGTGATTTCCTTATAATTTACTTGGAATATTTATTACTATATATTTTCATTGCTTAAAATTGTATTTGAAATTTACTTTCAGTTGGGAAAGTTATCGATAGCTACATGATTTTAAATATCGATTGCGAAATCATCGCAGTGTAGCATTAGAAGAATCCAAACGATAGAAATAGTTTGTTGTTTTATTAAATATTTCTTACTGTAATGTTTTTAAGGTTGAAATGTCGTCTTATAATGTACGTATATAAACCGCTAAATATGAAGGCCTGACATGTTGATGTAATAGAAAAACATTGTTGTTGAATATCGGTGTCTGTTAATAACAGCTAAGCACATGTTAATGTTAAGCTAGCTGTTAAATAACATTCCACCTGGTTGATTGGCCGAATTTTTTTAGTCCACAAAAAAACGCGTCGCAGATGAATTTTAATTTCGTAAAAACGCCTAAAACCTGCCCTCCTGTGTTCGTGCTGCAGCACAAAGTGTTTAATAATGTGTAGTGAGACAATAGATTTAATCAAAATGAATGAATTCAACTGCAATTCAGCTGTGCAATTGGCTGCTGGGAGAGCGAATGTGTAGACATGAAATAAAAGCAAAAAATTTACAACGAACTGCGAAAAGCAGCAACAGCAACAGCAACAGCAATAGCAACAGCAGCAACAGCAAAAGCACTAGCAGCAGCAGCGCAGCCACAAGCAACGTCAACGGATGATTGCTTGGTCGGTCGGTTGGTTGGTTGGTCGATGCTAATAATTTCTCCGGGGGCTCTCTCTTTCTATCTCTCTCTTGCACCCATCTGGCGCTCCGCTGGACAAAGTGCGAAAAGAAAGTATATACACTTATATGTACGTATGTATATATGTATATGCATATGCATATGAGTGTGCCAGTGTGTCGGTGTGTTTATGTTGTTTAGCAACGAAATCAAACGAATTAGCTTAAGAATGTTTGTGTGCAAATATAAATTATAAGAAACGCAAAAGTGCAAAAATGTTTACCAAGAAATCGCATGCCGATGTTAAAAAGTCGACGGCCAAGCTGCAGGATTGCAAAAAGGATTCCGCCTCCCGCCTACGCCACCTGCGCACAATATTAGGTAATGTAATTGAAGTTCCAATAACGACTCTGTCGATAAATTATTTAATAAATTGTAAGCAAACGCCAAGGAAAACGAGTTGTGTATATATTTATACATATATGTATGTACGTCTGTTTGCATTTTATTGTTTCTTTTGGCTGGACAGGTGGGCGTATGTCCATGGTCGCTGATATTTAAATGTAGCAAATATTTAACGACAAATGCGGATTATTATTTAAATAGCAACGGCCCACGGTGCCTAATGCCATTTCCTGTTGGAAACACAATGGCATATATACATACAATGTTTTGTTCTAGCACTGTTAACTGTTTTATATTAGTGTAACTAGACAAACACATTGATGTAAACAAAGCACTCATACACGTACATGCATGCATGTGTTTGTGCTAAAGAAAACACTTATACTCTGTAGTTGTTCTATGTCTTATACTTACTCACATTGGTGGCTCCCATCGTAATGACAGCATAACGTAACAAATGGCAGTCATAATTATGCATACAAAACGGAAATAGTTACACACACACATGCCAAAATGAACACTTACACATACGCATATGTTTCCATACTGAAAAGTACTTATACTACTACTACTTCTACTTCTATTTCTACTCACACTGTAATGTTAAAATTCATGGCTTATTACCAACATCACAGCAATGTATGCAAAACAGAAACTCACACATGCACAGCATATATATGCTTGTGTGTATGTGTACACATACATATATTTATATACATATTCATAATTCACATTGTGTGAAAAAACGTCAAATGATAAACGCGCCACACTCAATTACTACGGCGCTTACCAACTGGCGGCAACTGTTGACTGAGTGGCAACTTTGTTGCTTTAATTTTAATACTAGCCAAAAAGAAGCATGTTTGCAATACATATAAAATATGTTCACACACACGCTTACATACATGGCATGCTTATGTGTGAATGTAGCTGTGTAACTTTCTTTTTGTATCATTGAACGCAGAGTATTTTGAAAAACCACCCAACAGGTGCCTGCCCACCCGCTCGACTCCATTGTTGTTGTTGTTTTTACTTGGCAAATTACATACAGTCTGTGCTACGCTCACACACTCTCTCACACACACACACGCACACCAACACGTAGCTAGTTCTTTTTTTCCCAATTGTTTGTAAGTTTATCAACAACAAGCGCTTCGCATTTGGCCTTCTATGAAACCAGTTTTAAAGGTTTCTTGGCCTACTCTTTCCGCTCAACGTTTAGCTTTCTTCTGTTTTGCAGCGTTTCGCTGATGACAGCTATGCCGCCGGCTTTTTTTTCTCTCTCTCTGTCCCTCTCATGCTGTTTACCCCTTAACCACTCTGACACTGATTCATCAAATGTTTTTCAACGCATTTTTGAACCCGCTTCTGCGGTTTTTGCCCATTTGTCATGTATGATTTTTCTTTTCTCGAGTCTGCAGCAAAACTTAATTATGGAAACCGATTATTTATATGCATACATATTTACCCTTTATGTATATATACATATATATATAGAAAATAAGCGTTATCGGCGCATTTGCATATGCGGGCTCTTTGCTTTTCGTTGCCAATCAATGTGGACAATGTTGCGTCACCTGTTGCCCATGTAGGAAGCATTCAGTGCTTATCACTCGAGTGGGAATTGGGTTACTTGGCTTAAATTATATTATACCATATGCTAACATTATGTTTGTATATCTTGTCACTTTTGCAGATAATGTGGATTATGAGGAGTCAAAGTCACTGTTCGAGACAAATTATAGCCATGTCTATTTCATACTCTACGACACCTTCATTCAGGCCGAGGCCAATCTTAAGCAAAAAGGTAATTATCTATGGTAAATTTAAAAACAAAACGAAAAAGTCTTCTAGTTCTCTATATACCCTCTACTCATGGTGATGTTAAAGTCTTGCAAATATATGTAAGCCCCGATGTTGATATGGTGAAGGAGTTGGTCTATATTGTCCGAAATATTTCTCAATAATAACGTAATTTAAGTTCGTATCAATTCTATTTCCTATTGGTGAAAAACGATATCCTACTATCGAAGATCAGAGAAATATGTAATATAGTAATAAATTAACAAAACATTTCTAACAATAATATGAAATATATTTTGTTATATATTGAACAGCTCTGAAATGTGTAAGGGGTATTTGCTGGTCGGTCATATCCGACTAGAGCAGTTTTATTTATTCATGTTATTTTCTTTTGGTCCGTTCTAATTTGTTAATCTTTTTTCTACCAATTAAATAAGCCAACTGCGTTTAAATTAATGGTTGCTTCTTGTTTGTGTCTTTTATCTACACACACACACACACACACACACGCACATATATGTATATACACGGATACATATATTAGTTTGTTTATTCAGTTTAAACCCAAAAAAAAGAAGAAAAAGAAAATTTTGCATAAAATAAGTTTGATATAAATTCTCTAAATTGAATTCGTTTTAAATATTTTTTGCCCTCTCTTTTGTATACCTTAACCGGCAGAACTTCCGTTTCACATTGGTAAGTTTGCGGCGTGATCTCTTATTGACTCGATTCAGTAATTAATCACAGTTGCGACATTGCTTTGATCTTAAGTCTATCCACCTATTCCCACATTGTTTACTATATATTTTTACTCATTCGTCTTTCTATACATTTATCTAATTTCTCTCCTCTTCGTTTTTATCGCGTTAACAGAGCTCATTATGGTGTCATTTCTCTAGAGTTTAAGAGTCTGTTTCATTCTAGCGTTACCTTGGCAATATGCATATGAATATACATTATATTATCTAGATAATTTGTATAGTATTAAATGGGGAAACAAACACATCATCTAACAGTTTATTTTTGGTTTAACTTATTATTCCATTCCAGCATTCCATTAAGTATATGCGAACAAGTCAATATATATGCCATTTTAATTTACTTGCGTCGAGAGAAATATAATTTGAAATTCAATTTTGCTTAGTTTTAATGCATTTTTCCATATTGGTTTAAATATATTATAATATAATATAAGACCATATTATATTTTGTTAAGTTATCCTTGATATACTAGACTATATTTTGCAAAAGTATTCTAATTCATTCTATAATTCGATATATCTTTGATTTTTCTTCTTTCTTGTTATTTTCCCTTATTATACAGTCTCATTCCATTCGTTCCATGTAAATAATGACAAATATTCAACCGCTTCTTATAGCTTATATTTCTTATTTTTCTATTTTAAGGAAAAATCTTAATTGAAAATGCTAAAATACGTTCCAATTCCATTCGCTCCATGTAGATTATGACATATAATTTTCATTTAATGAGGATACCTTTATTGAAAATGGGAAAATCTGTTGCATTTTCATTCGCTTCATGACAATTTTTGGCATAATATAATTTGAAGTTTGCTCAGCTTTTTGGAATTCCACTTGAATGAGGAAACATTCATTGCATTACTCTCTATGTACACGCTTTGTCTCTCTCGCACTCGCTATGTTGCATTTTGTGCTTGTCCCCGGCCTTGTGGCATGTGCTTGTCTAGGATTCTCTGATGGATTGCCTCGAATGATTTTCTGGCCAATTTTAGCTCTTTAATTGACAAACATCTTTTATCTCTATGCAGTGCACAAGGCGCATCGCGAGGAACTGGATGGCTCGCTATGGCTGTTGGAGAAGATACTGTGCCTGCTGCCGGAGCTGTTGGCTCGTCGCTGGCAGTGCCACTCGCTCAGCAGGATCATGGCGAAGCTGCTCCACTTGGGCAACTCGCCCAAGCTGCGTCGCGAGGGCGTGAAGTAGGTATATAAGCTATAAACAAAAGCCTAGCTAAATGCTCTCCCTCTTTCAGATACTTTCTGCTGTGGTACCAGACGTTGGGCGACAATGCGCCCGGCTATGTGCACGCCATGTATGCGGATCTCATACCCGGCCTCATTGTGCCGCAGAAGGGCATGGTGGGACCGGATACGGAATTCAGCGCCTCAGACTTCCTCTCGCATCCCAATATGAAAGCAGACGGGGGCATGGCCTCCGTTTTCCATGACAACACATTTTCGCATCCGGTGCAGAGCTCCGAGGTGGTTGCCTTGCTGCCGCCCTCATCCAGCGAGAAGTCCGCACCGCCAGATCCACGCGATGGCCTCGAAGTCCTGCTAAACAGCATGGTGCAAACGGCTGCGTGTCTCCGTTGGCGCGACAATCGATCGCAGAAGGATCACAAAGCGTTTGCGTTTCTGCTGCAACGGTTTAAGGAAGTCTTTCTGCCCGTGTTCTCGCCCAGCTTTGATGCGACCACCTCGATCTATAATCCACGTCTCGAGATGCCCGTCATGCGGTCGATACACAAGAAGGAGGAGGTCATGGCCTCCTGCGTGGTGGTGCTTATCAATTGGGTTTCACGCTTCACGCACGAGCGTCTGCTCAGCCATCGCCTGGACTGTGCGCTGCACATCGAGGGCGTGGATCATGCCCGACTGCTGGGCTATCAGCAGGGCCTCATTGTGCGTGATGTGTTCTATGTGAGCCGCGAGAACATCAACTTTGTGCACGAGGTCTATCGCCAGGCGTTTCTGCTGAACTTCACGTCCAAGGCACAAATCGAGGCCATACGCACGGCCATTGCTGTCTATCGGGATTGGATGACGGGCACAACACCGCCGCCGTTCCTGCTGGAGCCGAATGATGAGCAGGGCACAGCCGCGCCAACGGCTCTCAGCAATGCGGGCGGCACGCCACGCAGCCAGCGCTTGAGGACACCCTCCTATGTGGGCGCCATGCAGGGCAACAGGGAGCAGCAGCAGGTGCTGCGCGCCGGCATGCAGAACGTCCTGCAGGTCTTCGTTACCAATGCGGCCAATGTGTTCCTCGTGAACACGGCCAACTTGAATATATGCTTTCCCACACGCTCGCGGGACTATCGGTCGACGCCGCTCCAGGAGCAGACGGAAATCTGCAAGAAGGTGCTGAACGTGTATCGGACCATGGTGATGAACACGCGCATGGAGTCGCGCACCTGGGAGCAGATGCTACTGGTCTTGCTGCAGGTGACGTCCGTGGTGCTGCACCAGAATCCACCGCCCAGCGGCTCGAAGAGCGCCAGCCTGGGCGGCATTCTTGGCTCGGCCATATTTCAGACGCTCATCGTCACCTGGATACGGGCGCACACCAATGTGCCGGTGAATGTGATGCTGTGGGAGAAGTTCCTCACCGTGCTCCAGTCGCTGACGCATCGCGAGGAGCTCATTGTCGAGTGGAGCAAGACGATACAGACGCTGACGCGCGTCTTCTCGCGCTATACCTACGGTATTAATCTCTTGGATCTGCCGCTGGATCGCGTGGCCGAGACGCGCGGCAAGCGGCGACGCATTGGCAGCGTCTGGCAGGGCTCCGGCGGCGCCGCTAGCGCTGGCACCGGCGCGACTGCCAGCGTGCAGCGGGAGCGCGAAAGCATCGCCGAGTCGAACAGCAGCCGCTCCGACGAGAACTCGCAGGCGGGGAGCAATAGCCAAGCGCCATTGCTGCAGCCCGCCAATCGCACGCACCAGCACTCGCAGTCCCATGGCGGCCCTGGCCATGGCGTGCGTCCTGTGCCACTGACGCCCATGCTCAGCCGCAGCTACAGCGAGGGCAGCCTGGCCTCGGCCGCGCGCAATTCACGTATTCGCCGGCGACGCCCTGTGGCGCCCAAGACTGAGGCGACGGCGGCCATACGCTCGGGATTGGCGGCACCGAGCAGTGGGCAGGATATGCGCCGGGCCATGTCGCTGGATTCGTTGGCGCCCATACGCAAGAGCCGGCGACGTCGTGGCTCGCAGCAGGCCGTGGATGATATGGATGGCTATCAGGATGGGGTCGGTGAGGTGGAGGACACTGAGAGCGGCGCCGGCTCGCGCAGCCCGTCGCCGACGGCCAGCAGCGGCATCGAGGGCGGCTCCATCAAGGATGCCCAGCTGCACATCGATGTGCTGGCCGCGGACTCGGGCAGCCTGGAGGATGGCAACTCGGGCAGCTTTGGCGCCGGCAACTGCGGCTCCGAGCGACGCTCGATTATGCTCGGCGGCACGGCGACTGGCTGGCTGCCCGATTCCACGTCCATCATGTGGAAACGCATGCTGGGCGCCCTGGGCGATGTGAATCGCATTCCCAAGTCGGAGCTGCACGCGCAGGTCTTCAAGCATCTGCTGGAGATGACCCAGAACCTGATCAAAATCAAGCAGAACCAAGGCATCTCAACGGACAACCAAAGCACGCCGCCACCGCCGCAGCTGGTGCCGCCGATTGGAATTGTGGCGCCCTGGTGCTACGGCGCCTTGACCCTGGATCGCTCCTTCAAGAAGGGCAAGCTCTGGGCATTGCAGCTGCTCTGCGCCTTGGCCGTGCAGGGTGCGGTCGGCATGCAGCAGCTGGCGCTCTTCTACCACGCGCTGCATCAGCTGCTGACGGGCGAGGATCGGGATCTGATCTATGCGATTATGAAGCATCTGGAGGGCCCGCGGCTGCTCAGTCTGCTGCTGCCGGGACACACGCTCCTGCTGCTGGATCTGGTGCATGCCAGCGCCATATTGCTCACCTCGCTGGAAGTGACGCGCAACACCCCGCGCGCCGAGGTGGCTGCTCTGCTGGGCTCGCTGCTGGCCTATCCGGCCACGCTGTTGCCGCGACCCGTGCTGCAGCCGACGCCGCAGCAATTCGAGCTGATGGAATGCCCCGATCTGCAGGATCACATACTCAACATAATGCTGCGCTGTGCCCGGCGCGAGCCCTCGGCGAAGGCGCGCTGCATCGCGCTCTGCCAGCTGGGCCAGTGGCTGCTGCTGCGTCTCTCGCAGCCGACGCGCAATTCGCAGCCGCGCGACAAGTTCCAGCAGTCGGTGCCCCACCCCAAGGATGTGCAGCTGCCGAGGGATACGAGCGCACAATGCTTTCATCCGCGCATACGGGAGGTGCTACAGGTGCTGCTCCAGGCGCTGCAATTCAAGCACCACACCATCGCAGTCATCGCCGTGGATGCGCTCAAGCTGTGCGCGGAGCGCGGACAGCAGCTGGCGGCCATTGAGCGAGTGCCGCAGCTGATCATCACGGCACTGTGTCGGGCCCTGGAAATACAGAACGTGTCGAAGCCCAAGGATGCGGACAAGGTGGTGCTGACCTCGCTGATGCTCTGCCTCGGCGAGTTCTGCATGGCCATACCGGCTGGCCTGATGCTGGCGCCCTACAACGACCAGGGCGACACGCTGATGCTGCAGGTCCTGCGGGTTCTGCTGCAGGTGGCGTCGGGTGCTCCGCGCCACGAGCGCGTCAAGCTCACAGCGGACGAGGATTTCGACATGCACATTTCCAGCGACGATCTGCAGGGCGATGGCCGCCTGCCGGAGGCTAGCTACCAGACATCGGAGACCATACAGGCCTGCATCTCTGCGATTCGACTGTGTGCGCGGGCCGTGGCTATGCATCTGGTGACGCATCTGGGTCACTTTCCCATGGGCATTGGTGCTTCGCGGCTGAGCTCGATGGTGGAGGAGCAGGATGACATCTATGGCGTGGCCAGCGGCGGTCAGTCGGGCAGTCAGCTGGAGCGACGCGACTCTATGGAGCTGCCCTCGGTGGTCAACGCACAGAATCTGCAGCTGTTCATGCTCAACACGGGCGTCGTGGCCAGCTTCATAGAGCTGCCCACGCTGAAGCTGCCCGGCGGAGGCATCACAGCCGGCCTGGTGACTGCCGAGAAGCAGGTCCGTGTGCTGATGCGTGACTTGAATGGCAAGGCGTGCTGGGATGCCTCCATCTTGTACTCGGAGCCTCGCAAAGACAATGCAATACCAACGCCGGCGCATGCACAGTACAGCTCGGAGCGTTACGATGGACCGGCGACGCTGGCAAAGGTCTGCCAGTCCATGGACTCGTTGCACGTGCATCAACAGCAGCAGCCGCAGCTGCCGCGACACACGCTGCGCCATCGACCGCCTGGAGTGCTGCCGCTGGCCAAGGATGTGGCGCCCGATCTGGACCAGCTGGACGACATGCTGGCCTACATAGGGCACACCAGTCCAGAGTGCGTGCCGCCCACCATCTCGGAGCTGAATGCGCCCAGCCTGAGTCCGCTGAGCAGTGCCCAGGAGGCGCAGGCCATTTCCGTTATACTCAATCAGCGCGTGCTGGAGCAGGAATTCGTGGCTCACTCAGCCCAGCAGCCGCTCACGGGTGCTGGCTCCAGCTCGTCGCTGCTGCAGCCGGATCAGCGGTCGCTGCACAGCGCATCCGCCTCATTTGATTCGTTCACGGGCGCTGGCAGCTTGCCCGGCCGTGTGGAGACACCATTTCAATACTGTCGCCTGCTGTTCTCCCACCTGGGTCTGGCCGGCTGGGAGCGGCGGTCGCGCACTCATCTGCTGCAGCGCAGCGAGAAGCTGCTGCGCGAGCTACGCAACGTGGACCTGCAGAAGTGCCGGGAGACGCACAAGATGGCCGTCATCTATGTGGCCGCCGGGCAGGAGGACAAGACGAGCATCTTGCGTAATACGAATGGCAGCAGCATGTACGAGATGTTCGTCTCGGCGCTCGGCTGGGAGATAGAGCTGGAGACGCACAATGGCTTTCTGGGCGGCTTGCCGCGTCAGGGCTGCGGCGCCACGGCCCCCTACTATGCCACGCCCTTTCTGGAGGTTATCTACCACGTGGCGACGCGCATGCCCTCGGACTCCTCGGAGGCCATGCTCCTAAAGACACGTCATCTGGGCAACGACGAGGTGCACATTGTCTGGAGCGAGCATCATCGCGACTACAGACGCGACATACTGCCCACAGAGTTTTGCGATGTGCTTATCGTTGTGTATCCGCTGCGCAACGGTCTGTTTCGTGTGACGGTCAATCGCAAGCCGGAGGTGCCGTGGTTTGGGCCGCTTGCCAACGAGAGCGTTGTGAGTGGCGCCTGCCTGGCCACGCTCATACGCGCCACGGCCATCAACGCGAGTCGCACCAAGCGCGCCGCCCTGCCGCTCTACCAGCAATTGTGAGTAGAGCCTTGAGTTGCCTTTCGCCTGTCCTCCAATCTCAACTATTCCTTTTTGTTTTTTTGCTTAGCTATGAGGAGCGTAATCGTTCGCTGGAAAGCGTCTCATCACGGTACAAAGAGAGCACCACATTCGAGGACTTTGCCAGTCGCATTTACAACCCCATGCCCGTGTCCATTCTGAGCACATTGCGTGAATCGAATACGAGCAGCTCGGCTGCACCGCTGGCCGCCGCCTTGATTGATCACAATCGCGCCTCTGTCAAAGGTACTTTCGATTGCCATAGAAGCTTTAAAATCGGTTTGTTGACTTTTTGGATGTGTTTGCAGGTTGGGTACAGGCATCCATCGATGCGGGTCCAGCGCTGGGCATAGCGCCCTCTGCCTCAGCTGGGTCGACGGCAGCCATGGAGGCCAACTCGAATAGCAGCATTACGTCGGCATCGCCGCGCGGTCCTCGAAAACTGGGCGCGCCTTTTAAGGGTGTGACCAAGAAGCATTCGCTGCAACACATTGTCGTGGGCGGCAGTTCCGGTGGCAGTGCGGCTGGCGATACGCCACCAGAGAGTCCTACACTGCCGCAGCGGCGCATCAAATAGACTAGATTACGCACTGGCTAACGTTGCAGCAACAACAGCTGCAACAACAACTACAACTACAACTACAACTGCTAATATATAATAACATCCCCTAACTTAACTCATTCCCCGCAAAACATAAACGAAAATCCAGAGCCAGGCGGCTACTCGAATAGCCAACAACAATCCACGCGGAGTTCTATTGAAACAAGAATAGTATTGCACACACGTTTCCTGTTATGTTTTATGATTTCTTATATTGCTTATTGATATTGTAATTTATTTCACTCATCTCGTTGCTAATTTAGTCTAACTAATCACCGTATTTAACTATTTATTTGCCAAGATTCCAAATTTCGACTACGAAATGCATTGGAGTCATGAGAGAGAGCTACGTATTAATTTGTAAGTTTGTTCGATTTAAAAACAATTCCATGTTACTTACGTCCACTCAAGTCTAATTAAAAATATTCTATTTTATGATTTTAATTAATTTTGAGCTTTATCCCCATTATGAGAGCCTAATTTATATACAATTCACAATTAACTTGATTTTAATAATTCATCAAGCTTTGTTTGTTGTAATTTTGTTTGTAATATTCACTAACACACATACTATTCTACTCATATGATATAATGTCAACATCTGAATGTTTGATCTATAGTTAAGTGTTAAGCACAAAGCAACAAAATCAAAATTTATTTATACATTTTACAATTCGAGAATCCAAACACCATATATATTTAAAAGAAAGCCCTGCCCATTAAGTAAACCACATTTACTCGTAGTATTATATGTAGTCGAAATCTATGTATAGACAATCTAGCTAGTAAGTAACCAAAACTAAGTGTCGATCTATCGACTCAAATTTGTTCAAACAATCGGGTTTTAATAATATATATACTGTACTGTATATATGTAATAATATATTGCAAACAAATTGTTAAAAACAGAAAAATGCGAGCACTTTTTTATTCTATTGTTCGGCAAATAATTTCAACAAATTGATTAAATTTATATATATACAAAATTATATATATCTATATATATATACAGAGTATGTTAATTTTATATTTATTTATAGAGCGGGCAAGTAAACAACAATAGAGAAAGAAGAAGAATGTAATTGCAATGCGTTTTTGTTGCACAAATGTTTTATGAAATTTTTAGTCTAATGTAACACCAATAAATCTAGCAATTATCTATGTGTGTAAGAACTTTTTGTAAAAAAAAAACAAAACCAATAATAATAATAATAATAATAAAAATAATAAGAAAATATTGTAACCTAAGCAAAATGCAAACGACAATTCTTTGTAACTAACACCAAGTAAACCGCGCATTATACAAAACTAAAAGTAAAACATTAAATCTAAACTAAACTAAACTAATTTATTTAAGGAACAAACGAGTATTTTTCATAAAATAAAAATGCAATTTAATTCAAAGAGTTACAAAATGGGATTATTATTCCTTAAGTGGAGTTATGCAAGGGAATATTGATTCTATGATGACATATGATATCATTATATAAAGGTCTGGGTATTTTCTAGTTGAGTGCTGCCCTCTAAGCTTCTCTTATTTGTTATTGTTTTGCTTTTGTCTAAACAAATGCCAGGTGTTGGTTTTGTTTTCAGGACTCTGCTAATTAACAGTAAAAAACTTAGCTGGGCACGCATACGTAATACTCCGCCCAGGGATCTGAAATGTGTCCCAAAACGCTGACTGGGTCGGTCATTGGCACCGGTGCGTGCAGGTCCTTTGCTTAGGGGTGACTTTTGGCTAACACACATACATGCACACACACACACACACACACACACACACACACACGCACAGACACTCATACCATAGACTGCTGCTCTGCCTAGACAGAAGACTGGCTGACTGTCTGTCTGACTGAGTCTGGCATCTATGCTCAGTTTCTTACCACCGACTAGTGACGCCAACAAATTAGAATTTGCCTTACACCAAAACACACACACACACACACACACACACACGCCACACACATACACTGACACACTCATACGCTCAGTCGCGTTTCTTGTGCCGTTTTCACAGTTCACGTCGAGCATTCGTTACGTTTGAACGTTTATTCGAACGCGCTCGCTTCTGCTAAACATCGACTTGGCTGGATTTCGAGTGCTCTTCAATAAAAAAATACAAATAAAAATAAAAATAAAAATAAAAATGCGCAGCCAAGTGCTAAGTTTTTGCATTGCAATTTTGTTAATTGTTTGCCTCATGTAGAAGGCACTTGTAGCACGTAAATAATAATTATGCCTGGCACAGTTTTATTACACTTGTATCGGAGCGCACAGTATGACAGCGAATACGCTGAAGAGCACGCCGCACAGGATACGCCGGATAGGCGAAAGCCTGCAGATGTTGACGCAGGAGGCTCGACGCACAGTTGTGCGTTATGAGTGTAAGTATTTTATCCTCGGGATACATTTTAATGGCTACATTTTGAAGGTCATAGTAATACCTAAATTCTAGCTACAAGAATATACAAATCCTATTGAGTGGGTTAAGCTCTATATCTTCAGGATTAAATTGATTGAAAATAGTTACATTTTAAAATTCAATTTGCAAGTCGTACTAGATGAATTTTACATTTTAATGGAGCTATAATTGCTGCGTGAATTTGTCCTTAGGATTAAATTGGATATCTTTATTGATTCTAAGCAACTTATCCTCAGGATAAAATTGCACAGACAAATTTTCAATGTTAATAGAATATAAAATGTTATACATTTTTGGAGTCCATTATTAGGTTTAAAGATATATATTCCAATTTATCATCAGGATAAAAATATCTGCTTCTTCTGAGCATAAAGTACAGTGAGGAAAATCTAGAAAATAATTTATTTCACAATTTAAAAAATTTTTTTTTATATACAAAATTTTTTATTTTTTAGTATTTTTAAAAAGAAAAAGTTTAAAGACAACAAAACTTGGGTATACGTCATGTAAGCCATAAGTCAATTAATTATACGCTTTGTAACTCATTCAATATTGTTGATGTCCTTCAGCTGTAGTTTGCATTTAATCATGTCAATATGATTGATTATCAAATGTTATTTATCTACAGTGCAATATATCTTGTTCCTCGTATTTTTTGTTTTGTATCTCCATCTGTAGCCGTATGTCTGTTGCCTGTAACAGTGTAATAAATCCATGAAATGTAGTCATAGCTATTGCTAATTTGCATAAGCCGACAACGTCATCGCCAATTTGAAAGCCACGTTTCTATTTTCACACATGTCCAGAGGAAGGTAAATAATAAATGGCTGTTTATATTTATGTGATGTAAATGTGAACATGTGTGTGCCTGAATGTATGTATGCCTATATGTTTTGTTTAGAATTTTCCATTAGCAAGATGACAAAACAAATTTTAGATTTGTAAAAACATATATACATATACATATGTATAAACGTTGCGCTAATTTCAATCAACATTTTTAACAAGAAATGAGCTCAGGAAATGTTTCCTGTTGACATTTTCAAAGAACTATGTGTACATGGAGTTGATATGGCATTCGAGTGTGCCAAAGCCTATGTTTCACGCTAAATAAATAACACTTCTTATCATGTCGACTAAATGCTTGTGTGGTCCAATGTGTACACACATTTATTGTACTCTATATATATACTATGTGGATTTGTATGTGTCTGACGAGAAACTTGATATTTTATTTGACCATTGACATTGCTAAATATACTTTCAAGTGGTAAATGTTATACCCTGTAATATTCATTTAAAACCTTTTCACCCAGTGAGAAAATTCATATCGCTATTACTGCCCGCCGGTTTGCTCATCCGTATGAAGTCGTGCACACCCCTGTCTCATCATTAAAGGTCAAGTTCAGAGTTCAGTATGAGTGCCATTATACTTTGGACGCTTTTAAAATAAAAAGCTTTAAATGTTTAATATCACAACCTATTCTAAACCTACTAAACTCATAGCCTAATGACCTCTGCGGAGTGAGGAATATCGAAAATACTTCAGATTCTATTGCAATGAAAAAGTGGCATATTAATTACTCTTCTATTACTCGATTAATAGAAAGAAATAGTATATATAAAAGCATGCATAAATCGGAAAAACTATAATTGCTATAATTGAAATCTACGAAAGTTTGTCAACTATTAATTTGGACAACTTATAATAATAGTTACGAAACGTATAATTAGCAAATTAACCAGTTGGAATAATTTTGATATATTCTACATCTAGGTATAGGATCACTAAAGTTTTCAATTGGATTAATATTCTTCTACTATATTTAGCTTTATAATTTAGGATCACTAAGTTATCCAATTAGATGCATACATAGTATCATACGACTATATATAATATCTTTATTTCAGAATTAGACCAATTGGATTATTCAACAGTTACATAAATTAGGATCTGTTTCACAATATAAATATGTTATACGTATGCTCAACTAATACTTATCAAAATCTAACCCATTAATGTTCTACATTCGCCTCTAATCTCTTTTGTTTAATATGCATTCCGCTAAATAGTTAGTAATTGCAATGCAGCTCGAACAAATTGCACTCGATAAGCAAATGAAATGCGAAAATGAGTTGCTGGAAACCCTAGTGAAAAGGTTTATCAGCAGCCAGATGAAGTTTTTTTGTAAAACGAAAAGAAAGCGAAAAAAAAAGGGGAAAACTAGACGTGCGCCTAGCACGCGATGTAAATGCATAATCCTTGGTGGCTCACACACACATGGGAATCAGCCCATTGTGGTTGTTAATTAAGCTCACCTTGAGCTGTGTAAGCGGCTTTCATTTTCAAGGTCATCGCCGATAATTGCGCCCCTGAAAGAGAAACTAACTCACAAAAACTCAATATCAAAGGCAAGAAATTTGAATACCTTAAAATAATACTTGAAACTTGGATGAAATCTTAGCTGAAAACTAAAAAAACTATGCTAATTTAGTTTGGATTCGTACGAGAGCCACAATATTACGCATACGCCCGCATCATCGCGCCGAAATGTGATTCGAGCATCAAGAAGAATAACAAACAACACAGAAAAATAACAAACATGAATGAGAATGCAAAAGCAAAACAAAAACGTGAGAAACAATTACAACAACTCGAATAACCAGTTGCAGGCTGGCAAAATCAAAACAAAACTCAAAAGCAACGCGCTCACACAATCTAGCTCTCTCGCTCTACTCACCTTACGCTCTCTCTCCCTCTCTCTGTCTCTCTCTGATGCGTTGGCTCTCCTATACTTTGCTTTGCTGCTGTTTGAGCGAAACGCTGGAGAAATATGTTTTCACAAACGCTAGCCGCCGCCTCAGTGTCTGAGCAACTGCCTCGAGCTGCGGTTCGTGTTCCTCGTGCCTCGCGTGATTTTCGTTTCATTTGTTTGTTTTGCTTCGATACGACAACACAACGAATCGGTTTTGTTTTTCCAACGCTTGAGCGCATTTATGCAAATGTTAGATACGACATTATGTAAATAGCATAAATATTCAATGAAATTGCCCCTATTATTTTTTGGGGGGTTTTTTGAGCTGACCCTGAACTGCGATATGCACGGCTGGAGTCGGGCGTCTTGATTGTCTGCGCCAAACAAACTTCTATTTATAGAGCTAATGGCATGCCTTAGTCGTCTGTAAGGAGTTTGGGGCACGCGTCCCCAAAAAACCTAACAAAAGGTGTTAATTTAACGGCACATACATACATAACAACAATTGAATGCCATCAAAATGTCCGAGAAATAGGCAAATTATCTTCATTAGGAATTGCAGTCTTTGAACTGTTTATTGTGTACTTTTTACGTACTAAGTAAAGTTTATTGCTCAGCCTTGAGTGGGCCGAATATTGTGTATATTCTAATTTTGGACAGCCTTTTTTCGAATCAATTTCAAGTCCCTTAATCAGTCAATCAGTTCATAATGGTAACTGCAGGGCAATCAGTTGTTTATTTCTTTTGCCGGGCAATCTGTCAATCTATCAGTCAGCCAGTCAGACAGTCATTCAAATACTCATTCATTCTATTCAGTCAGTCACTTAATGAGTGAATCAATCTAGTCAATCAAAAAATTATTGAATGAGTCGACTAGTAAGTCTTACATTCAATAGGTCAGCACTCAGCAGTCAATCGGTCAATCGGTCAACCAAGTATCCAGTCAATTATTCCATTAGTCAATTAGTGATAGTCAAGCTATTCTTTAGCCAATCGGTCAATCAATCATAGTAAACCATTTAGTCAAATAGATAGTCAATCAGTTCATCTTTCAACCAGTGAGTCAATCAGTTTATCAATTAGATATTCTATCACTTCAGTCAATCAGTTCATCACTTAGTTAGTCCCTCACTCTCACGGTCCATGCTTCACAGAGTCAATCAATCAATTAATCAGTCAATCAATCAGACTCACTCAGTCAGCTACTTGGCCTTTCAGTGATTCAATTAGCCCCGTCAGTAGGCCAGATCTTCATTATTCCATCTGCTTAAACTTTTGACCCTATAAATCGAGCTAGCGCCAATTTTACTTTATTTATGACTTTTGTTAATATTTATTGCGTTTCACACACATCCAAAATTTATTGATTTTCTATTCGGAATATCTAGCCGTAAAAATCGCATAAAACTAAATGAATGTGGCAAATAAAATTCGAAAATTTGATGTGAATTCAAGATAAATCACATATTTCTTTCTGCCTTACATATGTAATCCAGGCAATCGAAACAGTGCGTAAACTAAAAGCTAAAAATACATACTGTGGATTTTGTACACAAAGTGTTTAATCGAGCATATATCGTGTTATATATCGCGTTTATAGCAATATAAATACGAAACACCACATAAAATGCCAGCATGGAGCTGATAAGCAAATACAAACAGGGAAAGCTAACAACGGGCGATGTGCGCAATCTAAATCGTATGTTTGTACCATATATACTTTACTTTATTTTATATATTTTTTTTTTTTATATTTTACAAGATTATATACATGTACATATATATTGAAGATGTTTTATGCTGTAAATATGTCACTATAAATATTTATATACTTTGTATATCTCTTTTATCCAAGACCTTCGCCTACAAAAGGGCGAAAAGAAACAACCTTCAGCTGCACATACCTATTAGATATACATACATATATTTATATATGTATGCATATATATGTATACATTCTAAGTGAATTTCTTAGCCGGCGCCTTCATTGGCCACCAAATTGACAGCAAAAATATATTTTTGATCAATTATGGCAACTTGTTCGTCTGTCGCGCCTGTCATTGGGTCTGTCTCAGTGAGTGGAATGCGGCTTTCATCAATAATGTTTTTATTATTTTTCGAAAATGTGTAAACGAATATTGATGAATGACTTTGACATTAAAGCAAGAACACACACACACACACACACACACACACATAGTTTAGCTTAGCATGGAAAAAGAAAACAAAAATAAAGCACAATTATATTCTTTTTATAGCATTTATTTTTATGAGCAGGCAATAGCAGGAGTTGGTGGCCCCAACTTATTTTATAAATGAGCTAAGGCCAATCAGATATGAACATATATACGACTGTGTTTATATAAACATGCCATTCCAGAGAACTTTAAATACTTGAAGATATGAAAGTTTGTTTTATTTTAGATACACTCATATATGTATATATGTATATGTATATAACATCTCATGTTTTATATGTTTTCAAGTTTTTTCATGGGACTGAAAGATGACAATGAAATGAGCAGCATTGACTAGATTTTGAAGTCAGCAATTTCTTAAATAAACTGCTGTATATCACATATACACACACATATATACATGTGTATATGTGAGTCTAAAAATCCAACCTCATAAAGCTCATATCTGGGACACACTTAAGCTTCCTATACTCACACTTAATATCGTAAAATCTACGTAGGCAAATAGTTACAGGTGCTAAATTGGCCTAAAGGCTTTGCCAAATGTGTTAATTTCTGTACTTTAGCACGCTAATTAGGTATGCCAGGTGCTGCCACCTGAGGCTGCCCACCGCAACAGCCCCCCGCAGCAGTTTATGTTCCCTTTGGCTCTGACGTTTGGCGGCTCTATTTGTTTGCGCTTGCTGAAATATTAATAAACAATTAACTTGTGCAGCCAATGGCGGCAAGTGCTGTGTGTGGGCGCAGTTCGTAGGAGAGAAATGCGCATACGCCATGTGGTTCAAGTCAACAGAATAAAAGCAATTGCAAATAACTCGAAGTAGCTTCCGGCTGAGATGATGGCAGCATCGCAGCTAGTTTAGCTCGATGAGCTCGAGACTGTTTAGAGTTTTGCCAGAAATTATGTGGTCCATTTGTTAGTTCTAGGCGTATAAGAGGCACAGCTGGCATCTTATGAATCAAAGCAATACTTGATTTGGATTCTGTTTTTGTATTCGTTTTGTTTCATATTGAGTTTCGAGCCGTAATATTTATTTATAACCCGCTTTATACGGCATTACGCCATCGTCTAGCCCCCATGAGCCATATTCAGTTACACAAATCGACAATTTGCCGCACCGAAAATAGTTGCCCGCGGTGCTAATGAGACTCTCGGCTAACATTTTGTCTAAATGGCCGAATCGCTCGTCAGTCTCTTGTGGGAAAGAATGGAGCCAGCTCTGGAGATGGGGCATGATGTCATTTGCTGCACCACACAATACCAGCCAGCCAACCACTACACTACTACAACTACAACTGAAACCATATGATGCAAACATTTCTAATTTATGCGTTCAATTGTGCATGAAGCCTACTCATTATTCGTTGTTCATTAGTCATGAGTACACTCGTATAAGTATATGCATATTTATCAGTCTATTTGCTATTGAGTTTATGATTTTGCACTAATCCTTGCTGAACATAAAAATGGCTTTAAGTCTAAAATAATAGAAAAATTTCCCCATATGGTGAGTCTGCAAAATGAATATATTGAATTGAGCTAACACTGACTGCATAATACTCGCTCAGAGTAAGTGCAATCTATTTGTCAATCAATAAATAAATATTTCTAAAGCTATTTATATTCAATGAGGCGAACTCTCAGGTTATCGATATCTCCAAGTTGATCGATATGGATGATTGATTGATCTTTAAAATTTCTCCAAATCATTTTTCTAGAATGTCTTTCAAGTCTACTTCAAGTATCTTCTATATGTTTGTATATTCTATATATCCCATATACTCTGAATAACTTATGAGCTTGTTTACGAGAAAAAAAAATACAGCATTTACATTTAGACTTTTATGATCGCACACATATTTCAATTTTGTAAATATGTTTGTTGACTTTTAGCCACAATGCATTTCTCATCTGACTGCCTGAACATTTCGTTTCATTTAATTTATTTCGCTCGGCGTTTTAACATTTGTCTGTGAACTCGGCGTGTCGGAAATTTAGCATCAATTGAAATGGATTTTATTGAGCAGCTTCGTCGCTAATTTCAACGTCATCGGCAAATGCTGGCATGTTGTTGTTTCTATTGTAATACCCATTGAATATGTGAATATGTGAAGGGTGATATGGGTGTAGAGCCATTGAGAGAGAGAGAGAGAGAGAGAGAGAGAGAGAGAGAGAGAGAGAGAGAGAGA
>NW_022046001.1:56218-68742 GCF_001654015.2 Drosophila navojoa
GAGAGAGAGAGAGAGAGAGAGAGAGAGAGAGAGAGAGAGAGGGAGAAAGAGAGAGAGAGAGAGAGAGAGAGAGAGGGAGAGATAGAGTGAGAGAGATAGAGAGCAAGAGTAAGAGTTTACATTTCTTATATTAATAATACCATTTATTAGTAATAAAAATATTATTATATTAATTTTTATCGATAAATATCGAATTTGAAATCAGGTTTAAAAATATCTCTCTTGCTATAGGTTATCAGTTGTCTAAGAAGTACTCCCATAATGTTATTTAACAAGCAGAGACTTTTATTGTTCTCTATATAGAACAAAAATTGATATCTATAAGTAGTCCCTTTTGTAGTAGTTTTTGAAAACATTTCTGAATCGCTTATGGTGTATTATGGTGTATTAAATGACTTAGTTAACAGGCAATATCATATATAGATTTCTCTAATATCGATAAATATCGATCTGAATAGCTTTTTATAGGGTATCTATCGGCTAGAGCATGCAAATGTTATCGTTCGATTGTTTTCGTGGCTCGTTAACCAAGTCATACAACATCTGCCATGATATCATGCCTCCAATATAAACTCTGGCCAGCTAGTTTATGGACTGTGTATGTTCGTAAATGTGTGAGCCAGTGTGTGTGTGTGTGTGTGTGTATGTTTTCACAATGTTTTCTAGTAAATTTACGAATATGTATACAAAAAGAGACGCCGCCACGTCTATCCACAGCTCCACCTTCCGCTATTGTAAATGATGCTTCTCCATTCGTGATGTTTCGCCAGCTATGCGCAATAATTTATCATGTTCCGACCAAAGAAATCAGCTATGCTTACAAGATTCTCATAATAAGTAACCTTCGTCTTAATATAGCTGTAATGGATATTAACTATCAGACCATATATGTATATGAAAAAGTTCTTCCTTATATTAGGCTGATTGTACCTCATAAAGTGATTGAAATTTAGGCAGCTCATCATATTTCAATTAATCTAAGCTTTCTTTGAGGCTTTCATATTTATTACTCCATTGAATTTGTAATATAACTATATGAATTTATAAAATTTCAACTTATGATCTATTCAAAAATTTCCTCCCTGTCCAGATATCGTTATATGTCTCATGGTGCTGGTGGCGATCTTTTCGATTATCTGGAGCGTTTCCTTGCACATGTTGTCGGGCGATTTCAATGCGGGAATCATCAGTGCCAAAATAACGTTTAAGGATCGCGACTATGATCAAATGAATGCGAAGAGCATAGAGATTATCAAACAGGATTTACAGAGTCTGGGACAACTGTCGTATGAATACGAAGAGACGCCGCAACCGCTGAGGAGCGACAGCCGTAAGTAGACTCGCCTATACCTCGGCTGGCCTGGATATAAAATTGCTTCTCGACAGAAACTAAGAAGCCAAAATACAAATTCGAACATATCTACGAGACGAAGGACAATGCGCCACTGCTAGCGCGTTTGGTCAGCGAGCAGGAGCGAGCACAGGAGGATGCAACAACCACGACAAATGCACCGCCCAAGATAGTGCCGAATGCTGAAGCGGATCTCAAATTTCTGTCTAGCCGTAAGTAGAGCAGAAGAGCATAGAGAAATTGAGACCACAACGTTTATGTCCATTGCAGAGTCTATAGACACACATGGCACTCGCTGGAGTCACGGCTTTGGCGCTCAATTTGTTTACGCCTTTCCACTGATATCGGAAATTGTGGCCATTATCTGGACGGCCATGTGTCTCATCTATCAAACGGGCAGCAGGAAAACATCGTAAGAGTGAATGTTTATGAAAAGTTTATTTGTAATTTCTATGCTCTGTTTGGAATGTGATACGGGGTGTATAGGCTTGGCATGTCCGTCTAGCTATGAGTATTTGAGCCAAGTGTAGAGCACATTGCGTAAAAGTTTTGATCTATGAGACAGATATTTAATTGGTCAATTGGGTATATTGTCATGTTTTATTATTTATTTTTATTTTTTGTAAACAATGAAAAACCCTTTTGAAATGTTGCCCATAATAATTTTATTTGTTTCAAGTAGATTTGTTGTTGATATCTCTCAAATGGCCATAGATATAGGGTTGCTAGATGGGTTCGTCGAATATGGACAGCCCTGTAGTCGGATACTCCCAAGTTCCCAAATTCCGAACAGAGTATAGCATAATCAGGTATACATTCAGTCACACTCCTCTGCCATTTTCTTACAGTGTCCTGCCCAAGCCTTGGCGCATTGTCGTGCCCTCCATATTGATCTTCTCGCTGATGAGCCTGGGCAGCGCTGCCTATACGATACTGACCAATGGCTATCTGCGCCGGCTGTGCGGACAACTGCGGCAGAGTCTCACTAATCCACTGGCCATTAGGTGAGTTGTAACTGTTTGTTCAACTGCCATGAATTAACTAAACTCTTCCGTTAGTTGTGGAGATGCCATTGCTCTGCTGCGTCCGCGCATTCACGAGCACAGCGTCTCGCATGATGCGTATCTGGATCTGTTTCGCTGCAGCTACATCATCAGCATGATCTTGTGGTTCCTGGCCCTGCTGATCATGGTGCTGCGCTATGTGTTCGCCATCGATTTCCAGCTGGTTGACATTGAGGACATGTTCGATCGTCCGCTACAGCCGGTCTACACGGAGGTGCAGCAAAGCAGTCCACAGCACAAGCAGCAGCAGCTGAGGCCCAGGTCCGAGGATGATTTCCAGAGCGCCAAGTCGCGACTCAGCGATATCACAGTGCCGCTGCTCGATGCGAAGAGCCACGAGCAACAACAACAACAACAAATACACTTAACAACTGTCGCCTAAGCCTTGACTTTGTCACAAGCGCAAGCACATCAGAAATCTCAGGTTTATTTTTATACGATTCTTTTAGCGAACAAAGCCGAGCTCCCAAGAGCGCAACTAGAACAGATTGAAGAAGAAGACATAGCATCGGCATGCCGAAGCTTAAATATTCTTGCAGAAGCCAAAGTTTCTTAGTTTTCACACTTTTAGAAAGTATAAAAGTAATATCAAGTACCCTATCTAACTGCCAAAATGCGATAAGCTTTCTCTATCACGTAAGCCCTCTTATATGAGCGCCTTATCAGCATTGAAGTATTATTGCACGTTTGTTGTTATAGAAGTAATCAGTTCTTAATTTCAAATTTATATTGCTTTCAAAACAAAAGGCGGAAAATATTTTCATTGCGGAATTTTGAATTGAAGCGATTGAAATAGTCTCAGTTATATGATCTACCACTCCATTGTGATTGGGTTTATTAAATATAAGATATTGGAAAGGTATCAAAATTTTGTATAGGTAAACTCTTGCATGGGATTTTTCCGAGAGTTTTGAGTGATATTTATCATCATCAATGAGCTCAGCAGTTTGGTAAAATGAGTTTGATGTAAAAGAATTTGGTACAAAAACTTTATAAGCTAAAATATATTTACGCAAGATCTGAAAATATTTTATTTATGAACGGAGAGCAGAACGAAGTTTTATTTTAAAAAATTTGTATACCATAGAAATTACTTCCGAACGATAATAACTCAATTAGACTCTGATAATAACTCAATGATCATGGCAAAATGTTTTACCTACTTAGATTACTTATTCTTCTCTCCTGCATCAACATACTTCTCTGCAAGAATATTACAAAAGTTCTCTGTCTGCTGAAATACCAAAAAGAAAAAAAAAAAGGTTTCGAACAATTCAATGATATTAACTAAGCCTAAGCTAAGTGAACTCGTGCCTCGTTTTAATTTATATAACAATAATGAATAATAATTATAATCTTGTTTAGTGTACGAAGAATAGTTTTAATGGAAAATGCAATAGTCTAACCAAAAGAACCGAAAGGTGCAAATAAAATACAAATATTCCAAATACAAGCTCTGCCCACCTGCTTAGAGCAGCTTCATGGTGATGGTCTTCGTCTCCAGATAGTTGTCCAGGCCATCCTTTCCCAGCTCGCGACCAATGCCCGACTGCTTGTAGCCGCCGAAGGGGGTCTGGGGCAGCACGGCATCGTAGCAATTGATCCACACGGAGCCGGCATCGACGCTATTGGCGAACTTCATGGCCTTGTTGATGTCGTTGGTGATGACGCCGGCGGCCAGGCCGTACTTGACATTGTTGGCCCGCTCGATTATCTCCTCAATGGAGCTGAACTTGAAGATGGACTGAACGGGTCCAAAAATCTAAGAGTAGATTAGGTTAGTCACTGCTGAGAGAGGTGAAACTCAGTTCGGGCTTACCTCCTCCTGGGCAATGCGCATATCGTCCTTCACGTCGGAGAAGACGGTGGGCTCAATGAAGTAGCCCACATTGCCAATGCGCTTGCCGCCAGCCTGCAGCTTGGCGCCCTGCTGCTTGCCGCTCTCAATGTAGCCGAGGACCTTGGTCATCATCTCCTCGTCGATCTGCGGGCCCTGCAGCACCTTCTCGTCGAAGGGATTGCCCACGGTGCGTGCCTTGGCCTTGGCAGCCGCCTTCTCCACGAACTTGTCGTAGATCTTCTCGTGCACGTAGGTGCGGCTGCCGGCGCAGCAGCTCTGGCCGTGGTTGGAGAACAGTGCCTCGTGGGTGGTGTCCACAGCGTAGTCAACTGCGGGGTAGCCGATCAAATGAAAGCTCTCATGGTCAACTCATACAACACTCACTATCCGCATCCTCGAAGACAACGACGGGACTCTTGCCGCCCAGCTCCAGGGAGACGCGCTTCAGATTGGACGTGGCCGCCGCCTGCATCACAATGCGTCCAATGTCCACGGAGCCGGTGAAGGCCACCTTGGCAATGTCGGGATGCTCACTGATAGCAGCGCCCGCAGTGGGTCCAAAGCCGTTTATCACATTGATGACGCCCGCTGGGAAGCCCGCCTCCTTGGCCAGGGCGGCCATATGGAGGGCTGTGAGCGGCGTCTGCTCCGCCGGCTTCATGACAATGGTGCAGCCGACGGCCAGGGCGGGACCCCACTTCCAGGCCAACATCAGCAGTGGATAGTTCCAGGGTATTATCTGACCCACCACGCCCACCGGCTCCTTGCGCGTCATGGCAATAAAGCCACCGGCGGGTATGGTATCCCCGAAGAACTTGTCCGTCCAGCCAGCATAGTACTGCAGCGTCATAATCGAGATGGTCACGTCGAAGAGTGCCTCAGCGAAGGGCTTGCCATTGTCCTGGGTCTCAATGCTGGCCAGGAAGTGCTTGTCGCGCTCCATGAGCTCACAGAGTCTGCAAGAGATCGGGCGGGTTAGAAAGGCATAGAGCTGAAGGCAAGTCCACTTACTTGTTCATCAGGTTTGTGCGCTGCAGCGGACTCATCTGACGCCAGGCGGAGCCACGATGGAAGGCCTTCTTGGCAGCAGCCACAGCTAGATCCACATCAGCCTGGCAGGAGAAAGGGAAGGCAGCTTAGATGGGGAAACATTTGCACTGGCTTGGCCCACTCACCTTGTCGCCCTCGGCCACCTGGACGATCTCCTTGCCTGTGGCCGGATTCTGGGTGGCAAAGGTCTTGCCGGATACGGCGTCAACGAACTCATTGTTGATGAACAACTGCAAGTGGAGATGGCATATATGGGTTCAGTGCTCGTCAAAGTGTGTTTACCTCACGGTAGCCAGGTGGGCACTGCTCGTAGCTGGAGCTGTGGCAGCCCGCTTGCAGCTGCACCACCCGTCGTGTCACTAAATAGCGCCACCTCATCTGCGACCTTGCTCCCTACTTAATCTGAACTTAACGAGTTGTTAGTCACGCGACATTTCTCTTCAATGGGAATATAATTGAAATTCCAATCTCGACTCAGAGCCGACTTTATAAAATGAACTTCAATTACTGTCATTGTCAGAGGCAATTTGCTAAAGTGAAGTTCTGGCATGGAGTAAATGTTGTTCACCTAACACATCAGGAGCAAATTGATGCATCATTGAGAGATCATGTAAATATTTAAACTGCCATAGTCGGGGTATTCAATTATCTAGTTAACTTGTTGACGCGAGCTCAACTAATCTAACATTGCGTTAGCCCCTTATCAACTTGGTCATTATCAGGCCATATAGAAATTATATGATTGCTCGCTGTTTAAGTACTACATGGGATGGTGTAAGCAAGTGAAAACTTGAGATAATACCCTGTAAACAGCTGAAGCGATTAAGTTAAAATAATCGAGAAGACAATGCTATTTATGGATTGATTTTTTTTTTTTTTTTTTTTGCAGTGTAACTTGTCTCTTTCCTCTTTTATAGTTACATATATTCCGGGGTAGCAGAGCAAAGATTGCTTGAATTTAGACTTCTTAAATTATTTTAATCTCTTGCTTTGCATATAAATATAATATTATAAGGTAGTCTAATATTTGTTTCTTGATTCCATTTGTAGACACATTTATATATCTCAAACTATTCAATTTATCGTTTATAACATTCCTATGTATTATATGGATTTCTTGTGTGAATAGATAAGAAATAAAATCTTTCTTATCCACTTAACTTAATTTAGTTATATCTTGAAATATATATTAATGCATATACAATAACCTTATCATATTAATCTGCATATTCATGTATATATAATCATACATATGTCTACTCTATACTATATCTCTATATATACTTATAGTGCCCATTATGCCCTCCTACTTATGCCTGAATAGTGCTCGTCATTGTCAACTGATAAAGCGCCAGATGGGCCCACAGCAAATTAAGTGTATCAACACAATTATTTAAAACATATACTGAGCTGTCGCACTTCGCACATATATTATAATTTAGATGTTTATATATGTATGTATGTATACAGATATGAATATAGTTCGCATATGTAATAGCGAATTCTTAAGTGTTGCGACACAAAAACAAGTTTTTTATTTTGTATTTTTATTTCTTAACAGGCTTTGCAAATATTTGAAAAAATCAATTAGACGATTACGATTTTTAGTCACATTCATTTTACTTTAATATGAAATATAAGCACTATTTTTTATTTAACTATAATATATATACATATGTAGTTTAAGGAGCTTTGCCCAACTAACTGCATTGACTGTTGCCAACTCTGGTCATGTAATTGATATTCTACACTCATAATATTTGTTTATATATATGTATATTTATTAGCTATATATACTATACACATCGACTTACCTTCGTGTACTTGGGCTTTGCTGTGGAATTTGCCATATTGAGACGGGCTGCTGCTGATTGAGTTGACTTCCCTAGCGTTTGCAATAAACTGAAGCTGATCTCGTTTTCTAGACGCCTTTTATAGCTGATATTCTCTGTTGCTCCGCTTTTTATCGCTGGCACGCTTTGCTGCCTGTCCTTCTTTATCTGTTTTGCCGGCCGGCGAAAGGCGAAATGAAAATATGCTTGCAAAGCTGTCTACTGTTTATAAATGCATATATCCTGTTAAGCCAATAGTAAGAGGTCGTTTGGTTTCTATATATATTTTTTTTATGTTAGTTCAATATTTATAAATATATTTTTCTTATTTATGCTTGACTCATATAGTTTTGTTTGATTGAAAAAAAAAAAAAAAAATAATAATAATAATAATTTAAAGTTATATAGAGCGAATATATTATATACATATTTCATATATAAGATCACTTTATTTGATTAGAATATTTATTACATATTCAACATTATTTAAATGTGTATAGTTATATTGTTTTATAATTTATATATTCTATAAATATATATACAGATTTATTTTTTCGTTTTTCTAGATCTACAAATTTTTTCAAACTATTAAATATATCATCATAATCTTTATCGAACATAAATTATGTTCTATGTTTACTTCAATAATAGTTGTACAACAAAATTTGATAAAAATAATTTTGCGAGGTATTTATTAGTTTTGCTTCAATATTTTTTGTGCTTTATGCTTTATGCGTCTGTTCGCGTGCCAAAAAAAGCTTCACAGCTTGGGCTTTCATCCAAAATAATGGGTGCTTGTCGAAACTAAGAGCTTTTGTGTGCTATAAAAATACAGGTATGCATATGAATTATAATATTGAGATTTTATCAGTTAGGTCCAGTAAATAAGGTAGTTTTCCATTTCTATTGCTCAGAGTCTTGTTGTGGTCACAGGTGAATTGTCGGCTCTGTCGTATCGCTTGATGGGAAAGCTCTCATAGGTGAAGGAACGTTTGACCAGTGCGTGATCGAGGAATTTCAGTTTGTGAAGCGATTGTGCGATAAAGTTGCTAAAAAAATAAAGAGATTAATTACATTGCATTCATTTGAATAACTTATTGATTTGCTCACCTGTAGTATGCGTAGTCATAGTCCAGGTAGCTGGAGAAGGGCTGCAAGTGGAGGCCGTCGGGGCAAATGGGATTGCCATGGAGGCTTAGGTACTGTATGTTGGGAAAGAGCCGCTTGATAAGCCGGACTGTAGCGGTCAGATCACTGAACTGCAATTGATATACTCTGTAATCAGCTTTAGGCGAGGATATGCATCTTTGATCTACTACCTCATTTTTGTTCAACATGAGCACCTCCAGCTGTGGCAGCGGCACGGTCAAGGTGCGCAGCTGCGACTCGTGCAATCGATTGCAGTCCAGCACCAGATAACGCAACTGCTCAAACTCGGCCAGCCAGGAGAGATCCTTGAGACAATTGTGGCTCAAATCCAAGTGCTCCGTAATCTCCGCATAGCGCTGCACCACCTCAGCTGGCAACGTGCGTAGATTCTGTTGCACCAGAATAAGCTGAACAAATACAAATAGAAAGGTTCATTGAGATCGACTGTGACCAGCTGTGGAATACTCCGTTTACAGTTGACTGCATAAATTGTGAACTATGCTCTGTTGAATTTGGAATACTCTAGTACAAGAACTGCCCTACTAAATCCAGAATCGAAAATATATACCCTATTACAGCTAACCAAATATACTCTTATTTGCATTGTCTACACTTGGAGCACTTGGAGAATTATTATTTGAGAATGGGGCTAGATAAGCGACAATCAGTCTCACCTGCTCGCTGTACTTGTCGTCGTCATCTAATACTTCCATATTTCCACAGGCCTATTTAGTTCAACTCTTTAGCCGAAAGTTATTTTGGTTTTGCTGCTTTCGGTGTTCAGCAGGCGCTACGTCTGGTCGCGGATCTTCTCGTGCGGAACTGCAGTTGATAACTGCCCGCATTTGTGAATTACTGTGTATTGCTTTTTATTGTGGCACAATCTTTTCACTTCGTCTTTGTGTTGTTTATTTTCTTTGGCTTCTTTGAGGTTCGGCGGCAAAGCTTTTGCGCTGAACTTGTTCAAGGTAGTTAGTGAAGAGCCGCAGACGCAGCAACAGCTGTTTGAATGCGTGACTGATAAGCCGCGCAAACGTGACACATAGATGGCGCCACCTTACAAAATGTACAGCATCGCATTTAGCCTTGACCAAATGTTTATGAATGAAGAGTAAAATAATCGTACTTTAAATTGAAATAAATAATTATAGGAAATTGCGAAAAAAATATTTGTAGTATTTTAATATATCATTAAGATTTGTTTCCATCAACAGTTATTTTTTTCTTTCAGAAATTATGCAAATAATATATTATTATATTATTTTAACAGCTAGCTTAATGTCTAAAAATCGGATAAGAGGAGCAGATGGGAGATATTTGATATACTATTTAACAGCCAATAAAATGTCTACTTTTGACAGGCAGAGAAACTTACTATAAAATTTCAAGCGATAATTTAACTTAACAGATGATGGATAACATATAATACTCAACAGGCTAATATTACTTAACAGCCAGAAAAAGTGCTCAGCAGATAATTCCCTATATGCTGCGCAACTCGATATCAATTAGTCTGTTATATGAAGCATTGACACTCAGTTTAAGCTGCGAACATTAACTTATACAAAAAAAAATAAAATAAATAAATAAATAAATAAATAAAATAAAATAAAAATAAATAAATACAGATTCCCAAATGCTGCACTCGCCATTCGCTTAAGCGCATTTATTGACGGTCCACATCCAGTTTATTTATGCACTTGACCAGATTGTGTATACGTCAAGTGCGCCGAAATAAAACAACAAATTTTTTAATTGAAGCCAAATGCACATGAAACTCGCAGATAAATCTTTTAGCACACTCGACTAGGCGCATGCCACAAAGCCCTACAAAAGGGAAAGGGGGCAAATAGGGAGCGAGCGGGGGCGACTTAGTGGCAAAGCGCCAGCAAATACACGTTTAATTGCCAGTAAAGCCGCGAGGGTAAACACAAATGATGGTCGAGAGTCAAAACGAACCCAAAAGCCTCCCCTCTCCCCCAAAAAAAAGAGTCAAAGAGCCCCAGCGCAAACCAAACCCAGCGCTGACAAGCGAATTCGTTGGCGACTCCCACAAACTGAATGGCAAATGCAAAGTTTGCGGCAGCAAATGTTGTGATTGACTGCAAATGGCTAACAAAACGCTGCTCTGTGCATGTGTGTGTGTGTGTGTGTGTGTGTGTGGCAGACAAGCGGCGAGCGAGTGGCGCACTCTTAACGCCAAACAATACCAGATGACAGCATAAATAAACAAAGTGCGAGATACAAATTGCGGCGGCAACAGTATTTAACTAGGCATTGTACTCAATGAAACATGACACACTCAAACACACACGCATGCACAGGCTTAAGCACACACAGCTAGCAACAGTGAGTTGCAGATATGTACGTGCACTGGCATTGGCGGCATCCATGAGATACGTCAGCGAAACAAATCGATTTGTAAGTGCGTGTCAGGCTTTGTAGGCATTAGAGTCGGCACATGGAGTCCCTCAGTGATTGAGATTGTATGTGTGTGATGTGTGTGTTTGCCACGCCCTTAGGCGTTAACTGTTGTTATTACTGCTGTCTATTGTTGCATTCATTGATTTGTTGTACTTTGTGGTTCACCTTTTGCCCGCCGCCCACCTGTGTTTTATTTATACTCCTTTTATTTTTGTGGTTTTTGGTGGGCAGCGAATAAAATCGGTCTTTGTGCGTGTTTGTCGATCTTTATTCACTTGACTTTACCACACTTTGTTTACGCATTCATTGCATTTATACCAAAACTATTTATTATTATTTTGGTGCCTTGCACGCGGCATTATAATTCAATGTCAATGTTTTCTCTTTCACTAATTACGCTCTCTGTTTTCTCTTACTCTTTCAATTTTATTTTATTTTTTTTCGTGTTGCTTGTCTTAATTATTGTAATTATTTGCAGAAGGTTTCTGAACTTTGGCCTGTTTTAATGGTATTTTGGGCTATGATATGCGTCATCTTAGGCCATTAAAGTTTATTGATCCGAGACGAAAGTACACCGAGAATAAATTCTTCCAAGAATATAGTGCCTAGACATATTGAAACTCGCTAAAAAATTATTTAAAAAAAACTATATAATTAGCTAAAATAAAATTCAAAAAATAAAAAATAAATCATCAGACTAAAATTAAAATAAAATTGTATATATAAATAAAAATTTCTAAAAATTCTATTTTAATAATTTAAAAAATAAATTTATTTAAAAAAAAATATATTGATCACAGATAATTTTACAAAGAGAAAATTATATAAATTAATTTAAAAAAATTTGATAAAAAAATAATAATATAAAAATTTATATTAAATTAATTAAAATATGCAAAAGAAATTTACAAATGTTTAAAAGGAAATGATAAATTCTTATATAAATGCAAATTAATTCAAAATTCGAATCAATTGTTTTTCTTTCAGAGTGTATAACGAAATAAAAAAAATTATCAAGCAGCTAAACTCCACTAAGTCATTTGCTTGTTTCCACTTTAACGACTTGCTCTGGAAAAAAAGGTGGCTTATAAATGGCCGTAGCTTTCATTAGAGTTTACTGGGCGATTTGAAGGCTGAGACCCTTTAGTCGGCGCCCATTAATACTCATTATTCACTGTAATTGAAGTGCCATGGATACCCCACATGACATCAGCACTGCACCCACTGCCAACCACACAAAAATGCCAGCCACCCACCTGCCGGCCAATCGCCAAGCAGCCCAGGTGGGCGTTACGAAATGATAAAACAAGAAGAAGAGGAAGCTAAAGCTGCAGAAGAAGCACTCGTGTAACTTCAATTTAAATTACTTCCTACGGGTCGTATGCGTTATATAAGACAGAGCTCGATAATTGCGATTGCCATTGCGCTCGCTTAGCGTCAATTTGAACGACCTTGTGCATACCTCGACAGCCACTCGGTCTGTGGGTTAGCCAGCCCAGCCGCCCACAGTGCTCCCTCCATTCGGCGAAATGTGTATCTCACATGAATAGACACAAATAGAAAAAAAAAAAAAACAGAAAAAATATATGTATAAATAAAAACAAAACTCAAATCGTTCGGTGCTCCGAGCGTTAATTAACAAGATAATCGTTGGAGACGCGTCGCACACTGATTGAAGGTCAGTGGGAAACAGAAATCAAGTTAAACAAATAATGTGGATATATGCTTACAATTGTAAAAGCAAAACAAAATAAAACGAAAGACAAATGCAATTGGGACAAAAGATGTAATGCCAATAGAATTTGTATTTATTT
>NW_022046001.1:75696-94110 GCF_001654015.2 Drosophila navojoa
ATTCGACTTTTGTTTGTTTTGTCCTTGGTTGCAGCCTGCTGCACTTGTTAAGAGACAATTTAATGAGCCTTCGCTTAGACTTGCCTTCACTTGGTTAGTTCCTTTCAACTGGCATTCGACCATTGTTTGCATTTGCATTGTTTGAATAACTTTTGCAAAATGTTTGCAATCCACAGGAGACTTTACATTGAGTACTCGCCCGAAGACTTGGCACTCGGTAGCTCTGCAGCTATGCAGAGAGCCAGCCAATGGCTTCACTGTACTGTAACAATGCTCAAGTATTTGAAATACATTTTCAAGTACAAGTTTTTCTGTTGGCTCACGTGCGGCTTCGCCTGGCAGCTGTCAGCTTGCTTGCTGTCAGACATTAACACGTGCCGTGCTCCCATTTTAATGGGGCGATTCATAAACACTGCGAGATCCCCAGAGAGCAACTATAATTGACATTTTTGTGGTTGACCCTTGTCATTGCGGCACTTCATAGCTAAGGTTAGTTGTCAAAATTCATTTTCATATTTTTGCTCTAAATTTAGGTGACATATTGGAATTTCATTTAAACTGCCATTTTCTTTATTAGCAATTAATTATTGCCTTTCTCATTTGGCCAATGGCAATTTATGCCATTTTAATTCAATTCTTTACAATTTGCTGGCTGCCAACGATGCAAAAGACATTTATTATATCTTTATTTAGTTGTATTTCTTTATTGATTGCATGTCGCAGTCCCCTAGGGAGCTTATTGGCCAACCGGATATTTGCTTCAATTGCTAGCTGATAAATCAGCTCTGCTCAATTTACAGTTATTGTTGCATTTGACTACACCTCCGTGCGTGTGTGGAGCTGAGAGAGGAGCAACGGAAGTTCTCTGGAAAATATATCATCTGATTTATTACGCATACGCCACATTGTGTTGTTAACAGACAGCAAAAAAAAAAAAGCAAAAATGGAAAAATAAGGAAAAGCTTTTTTTGAGCCCTGCCTTTGGCCAATTTTCTACACTGACAGCTGCCAGCAATGCGAACACTTAGTTAATTATAAATTATGAGCACTGAGAGCGGGAGGCGGGGCGTTGCGTGGGCGGCACATAAAAGTGTGCCGCTGCCACGGAATTATTTAGGGCCTATTATATTAGCCAAAACCAGACACATATGTTTGTTTTGCGACTGCTGCTGCTGCTGCTGCTGCTGCAGGTGAGCGCATATTTTATCAGCAATTAACAGTTGAATCCGCTTGGCTTAAGTGCCTGCAGCGCTTTCCTTCCTTCCATTTCTGTGTTTGCCGGCAAATGGCCTTTGGCTTTTCGGAGCTCCAAGCAGTTCTTCTTTTGTGTTTGACTGGGCCCAAAACAAACACTTTGTACGGTTTATGGCCGCGTGTTTAATGTCAAAGCGTGTCATGAGGGCGTACGTTTGTTGGCCTCAGTTTTTACGGCGTGGCGCTTCTGGTTACAGGCCGCGACAGACACTGAGCGAAAAAGTTTGGACTGATCTGGGGGAAGTGCTATGGACGGTCGAGGAGAGCCAGGAAGAAAAAAGTTTGTCTGTGGTAAAAATACTTTGTGATAGGCATAAAAATCGTTTATTAACGAATTTATTTAAAAGTACAACATTTTTTAGATTAGGATATAAATCATATAATCATAATAAAACGGGGATATATTCATAGGAATAAATATGATTTATTATAGTATAAAAACTTACCTATTAAGAACTCGATTTACATTTATTTCTTGTACTATTTTGTGGACGTAACATAGCTTAATATGATCTGAAATAGATTTTCAACTTAAGCACACTTGAAAGCTAGACTTTACTTCATACACACACTTTTCTCCAAGTGTACGTCATTTGTTGTGTGTTCAGATGCTGTGGCGACGCTTAAATTCGCAATGGCCGACTATATATTCTTTTATGCTTGTAAATATTCAAAAATAAAGAAGAAGAGGAGCGCAAAAAAATTGAATGCAGAGTCGTTACTTTAATCAATATTTCAATCAATAAAAGAGTCCATCAATGCAGAAACACTTCCGGTGGCAACACGCAGTCCACATCTCTTGAGCATCATCATTATAGATAAACATTCGAAATGGCGCAAAAATAAAATATGATTAATAATCAAATTGAATTGCGGCTGAGCTTCCGTTTTTGGATGGTTTATCCATTGTCGACAGCTCCGAACTGAAAGATCGTGACAAATGATTTGAATGGGTGAAAGCTAAATTATCATTTTGCACCTGTGTAGGTAATAAAATAAAAGTCATTAACATTGATTTCAATTCAAAGTAGTTACATTTTAATTCATGTTTTGATTGCTAAATGTTAATAAATGTTGTTTACATTTACAATGCAAATGGTGGTGTGAGCGAGAGAGCGAGAGAGCTGCTTAAATTATTTGATTTTCATATCCATGTATTTTTGCTTATGTTGGCACAGAATTTATTTTTCTGCTATTCGAGATTCAATTTGGATTCATAATCTGTTTATAAATCGACTGAAATCAGTTCGCGCAGCAATTAACATCAAATTAGGTGAAGAATTTTAAACTGAAAAGAAAAATATATTTCTCTTGTTTTATAAATAACGATTTTTTAGATATTTATTAAAGTATTTTGGATTGAATTAAAAGCCAAAATAAATATTTCTTTTCTATTTACTCGACATACATATATTCAAATATTTGCCTTGTGTCATATTTGTTTGTTTAGCTCTAACAAAAATAATTTATATCTATTGAGTATATTCAATAAGCTATCAATGGCCTAGTGGCCTAGAATATTTTATTACCACCTTACTAAAAAACATAGATTTCACATACATTTTGTGCATACATAAACGGGCTTAAAACTTTCATCCATTTGTTTTTTGTCGCTTTCATTATAATTCCCATCCTATATCACTATCGTAGCATCTCAAAAAATATTATTTGAGACCATGTTCAGTGCTGTCTGTGATGTCTCCATCTCCCCCTGGAAATCTTCAGTCGCAGGCGTCTAGGTCTGGGAATACGTTGACCGCGGCAGCAGCAGGTCTGTGGAACTGTGGGAGTATTCCCCAGATATTTTACGTTTGGCCAACAATTTGCTGCAAATATTCTGCTATATTTTTTGGCATGGTTGAAAATCAGCGAAAAGCCAAAGAATGTCCAAGCAAATATGTGGTCAAAAGCAATGAGAACTAACACAACTGAAACCAGAATATATATTAGCTGTCGAAATTCGAAATTCCTGAACCAAATTCTTAAAATATTTTCTCAATATATGGAAAAGCTAAACAGAGCTGAATTAGCTGGTAATAGAAAAATTATAGAGCGCAGTTATATACGCTCAGCCGTTTTTCATTGAATTGACATACATACATACATATATGTATGTACATATAATATATTTTGATATATTATGAAATATTTATATTGTTAACACCGCGTTCTTCATATGCCAATTAAGCCCTGCTACGAAAACTGATTTAGTTCAGGTTTATAAAACTATAGTCTAAAGTAGAAGAGATGAGAATTTTGGCCTGCCTTTGACTAACAGATGCTCGAAAATGTAATTGCCTAACAGCTGCTGCCTATGTTGCTCATATACTCCTTTATTCCCATCTTATGTTACACAGGTTCGCAATTCTTAAAACTGTCACCAAATCCATGTTTTAGGATATTATTTATCATTTCTATGTTCATGCGTGTCTCAAGCTTAAATTACGCTCGAGCATTATTTATGAAGCTGGAATAACAACATAGAAAAATGCGTTTATGTGGTAAGAGATTTATGTAGTTTTTGTTTTCGATTTGGCGCACAGTAACGGTAACCAGGGTAACTTGGTGGATTTTTATCTCTAGACTTCAGCTATATTTTAAGTAAATTTAAATAAATTTAAGCTCATCTTCTAGCCAAAAAAGTCATGTGCAGACGTGTTTCATTAGAATTGCATTCAAAATCTGCTCAGACTTTTAAATTGACACAACATGTTGTTGTTTACCTTAGACATTGCTCTGATATTGTCTCTGAGCATTTTTACTTTGCTTGATTTTAGTTATTTTGTTATTTTAGCTATTTTTGTATTCTATTTTTTCAAAGCACTCAACAGCCACACACCTGAGCTAGAAGAGGGACAGCAACAAATTGAATTTGTTTACTCACAGACTCAACACACAAATACACACAAACAAGTTTAGCATACAGTTGGCAAGTTGTGATAATAAAGCGTCTTGAATGTTTATAAAATTCAATTTAGTTGCCAGAGACAGAGAGAGAGAGAGAGAGAGAGAGAGAGAAGAGCTGCTCAAGCATCTACCTGAGAGTCAGAGCCTTTGTGCTTAGTTTTTGCTTAGCATATTTTGTACAGCTTTAAGGAGAAAAAACTAATCCCCGACAACAATCTGGCAAAATGCAACCAGCTGGCTTTTGATATGTTCAGCTGCAGCAGGGCTAAGAAAGAAACCCAAGCCCCGAAATGAGACAAGTTTCGAGCAGCCATATTAAAAATTCCTTCGACAAAGTTTACTCTTTACTTTGCTCCTTATTGCGGCTTTGTTTGGCCAAAAGTTTTGTCTCTGCACTCACTGATTGCTATCCCTCTAGCTCTATCTCTGTCTCTGTCGATTATACTTTGGATACTCAACATTTTTCGTGGTCATACTTGGGGCAATATACGGAAATGAATGTGATTAGATGCAAAAATGATGTGCCAAAAGGAAGGAGGGAAAACCACTTCGACAGGTAAATTCTCGGGCCAACATGGCGTATGTGGAATGATCTGTGTCGCTTGTGTTTGCCTCGAGCTAAACATAATGCAAACGTCTCTTCTTGTGTATATTATATCTGTGGATTGTCGAACCAGAGTTTGTAAGGCAGGCGACCAACATAATTTAATCTAATTGTTTGTGTGACATATGTGTGGCAATGTCTCCATGATTGCCGAAGTTTGACTACGTTTGAATTTAAATTGAAATTGTGGACTTTCTTTGCCTGCTAAGCCAGACAAATGTCTTGAGAAACTGCTTTGAAATGCCTCGCATTAGTTGTGAGAAAGCCCTGCAGCTGTCTAGTTTGATTAATATAACTTGAGATATGGGGAAATATTTTCCAAATTGATGTGAGACAGCTGCTGTCTTTGAATTTGCTTACGCATGTGGCCAGCTCTGAGCTCCATGTCGGCTTTCAGTTAAAAGCCGCTTTGCCTATAAAACAGACATTTCGGCATTTTTGCCAATGCATCATAAATATTTACATAGCCCTAGCTGAAGTGCACTGAGGCATGCAGCACGATGATGGCCTGTGGCTCCGCTGCCTCCTGCTGATCTGCACACTTGACTGGCTAAACTGGATTTGGGATGACTTCACTATATAATAAAATGTAATCATAAATTAATTCAAATGAAATTTGAAATTTTATGCGCATTGTGCTTTATGCCCGGCAGGACCTTTTGACAGACAGCTCAGTAGTTGGGCATATTTGCTTTTTATTTTTATTTTTATTTTTATTTATTTTGTTGTTGCTCCTTAGTTTCCATTGAGCTTCAACCAAGCTGAACTCATGGGTAAACCACACACACACACACTCGCTCAGTGCCTTTCCACATTTTATTGGGTGCTTGCCTATTGAACGGGCTCAACGACCCTAAAGGTTGTCCAAGCATTCACAAACACAAACAAATCCCGATACTTTGTTTAAGGCGCTGCAGCCCTGGCGTATAGCCCAGGGCTTTGCCATAACGAAGCATTTAAGTGACGGCTGCCAATGTCCTTTCGCTCTCTGCTCGAGCACCTTGCCACGTTGCCAGGCTCAATCACCAGGGAGCTCAGAACAATGGCCAGTTGACACATTTGTGTAACTTGCGGCACTTGCAGACGACCCTCATTAGCTCAGCTTCAAGGCGAATGTCGAACAGCTCTCACAACTCTCCAAATGGTCAGACAGTTTCCTATTTTCTTTCAACACAAACGACATTAATATTTATTAACAGGTTTCAGTTTCCACTACGTGGGAGTCTATATAATGTATGCTATATATAACATGTAGTCGAGATGCTCTTTGATTGAGGCATGTCTGATGTACATATATATGCATCGATTTTGGAATTACATTGACATACGTTATAACTCGCTCAGATTTTGATTTCATATGCGATTTATTCGAGTCACTTAAATAATAAATAAACTTTTGCTGCTTATGCTGACTCTGTAAGGGCTTATTAGTATAATTTAGGCAATAATTCTCTTTTGATTTTTGATTGATTTTTCTATGCTTATTCACGCTGTGAAGTGAGTATATTGATTTTGTATAATCGGGAATCTGATATGGATACATATGTGATTAATTAGCTGCATCTTCTACAGCAGATCTACAGCAGAAACTCAAAATTAAATTGACATATATATATTATATATACATATACATAAATATATTATTATGGTTTAGAATATTTTAATCAGGAATGAGTATTCTGCAGTCGATAGCACACCATTTCAAAGCTCTTACGTGCTTTGATAAGGTTAAGGCAGTTAAATGCATGAATGAATATATGTATATAAATACAAGTTTATATATAAAGCAGTCAACTTCATGTCACTCAAATGCCACAGAGTGAAACAGAAGCCTCTCAGCTATGCAACGATTATGATAAATGATTTTTACACACATAATTATGTGGGTGTTGGTGTCGCCGCGAAGGCCTTAAAGGGGCCCTGGGCACATCCGTCTGCCACACGTGTGATTTCGCGCAATGTTGAATAATGAGCTCTGAAGCGTTGAGCCGTATATTCTACGGCCCGTTGCAGTGCGAATGCCCAGCACTGCGGTTGGGCCGTTAAGCTTGTTGACCTTTTCCCCATGTTGTGTGTGCTCTCTTCTTCTTCAACTTCCTTTTTTTTTAATTTTTGGTGGCTCAAATGCTCGGCGGTGCCGTCAGGCATGTTAATATTGTGACCTGCATTATTGATGGTCCGCCCAAGGGCCAATGTAAACCAATATGAATGTGAGACATTCCAAGCCAAGGACCTCGTCGCAGTTTGAGTGAAAGTGAAAATAAACAAAGCTGCAAAGAAATATGCAAATCACTCAACACAAATTTCTGACATTCCAGACAATTTGAACCTCGCCTGAATTGCCACTCAAATGAATTTTACAGCAAAAAGACCAAAGTCATCATGCGAGTGCGAACCGTTCATAGCAGAATAACCTTTTCACCTTTCACCTTTGCGCTATGAAATCTGTTCAAAATATTTCACAACTTGCGGACTTGCAAGTGTTTTAGAAGCCAAGTATTTTTCACCTGGGAGTTTGACTTTAAATTTGCATTTTTTTTTTAGCCCGTCAACACATTTCTGTGAGGCCCTTCACCTCATGAATTGTTGAGAATTTTTGATTGTGTCATTTCCGGGTCGATGCACAGCTTTGAGTGGGTCTGTTTACTTTTGAAATGTCTGGACACATGTTATATTTAGAGTGGTACAAATATAATATTTAAGTATTTTGTTATCAACAAAAAGAAAAACAAGACAAGAGAACATGAACATTCATTAGTTTAATAGCTTTTGAAAATATAAAAACAGCTCCCAAGCTGAGACATAGTTCAGTTCGTGAAAATGTTGACAACGTCAGTGTGGATAAATTACTATGGTGAGGCTGAATTGTTGCTGGCTTTTGCTAACGAAATGTCTGATGATGTATTTACCATGGAATAGCACTTCATATATGGCTCATACTCTACTCTGTGCACCCAATATTCACGTCGAGTGTCAGGAAGTGCCTCGAAGGAACTGTTAAGTCTCATGCCGCAGACTGTTCTAGATATTGGCAATGCCTAAATGGGGAAACTCTCATGCAAAGCTGTCCCACTCAAAGCTACTTTGATCCAGTGTGGGAGGTGTGCGTCATCGATGTGAATGGAATATGTGTGGCAGCAGCTGCGCAATGTACGGATGGTCGAATTGAAGTGAGTCCTGGCAATAGTTGCGGTTACTTTCGATGCCTAAATGGCAAACTAGAAGAGGAAAAATGTCCATCGGGCAGCTACTTCAATGTAAGTCTGAAGATCTGCGCGATCGATGAGAATGGAATTTGCAATCCTAGGAATGAAACGTGTACGGAAGGTTTTGTTCAAGCTGACCCTAGGAGCTGTGCTGGCTATCTGAAATGTGTTGATGGACGTCTGGTTGAAGAGAAGTGCACGATGGGAAGCTATTTCAACGCTGATTTTAAGGTCTGCGAGATCGATGAGAATGGTAGCTGCATTCCTAAGGAGAGAAAGTGCACAGAAGGTTCCTTAGAAGAGGATCCAGATGACTGTGGCGGTTATCTCAGATGTGTTGACGGCAGACTGGTCGAAGAAAAGTGTGCCAAAGGTAGTTTCTTCAATGCTGAATTAAAGATCTGCGAGATCGATGAGAACGGAATTTGCATTCCCCAAAGCGAGAGGTGTACGGAAGGCTCTTTAAAAGAAGATCCTGAAGACTGTGCAGGTTACCTCAAATGCATTGATGGTATCTTGGTCAAAGAGAAATGTGCGAAGGGAAGTTTTTTCAATCCTAAATTAAAGATCTGCGAGATCGATGAGGATGGTATTTGTGATGGCAAGTGTAGCGAAGGTTCTTTACAAGCGGATCCTAAGGACTGTTCGGGTTATCTCATGTGTGTCGATGGAAATCTAATAGAAAAGAAGTGTGCCAAAGGAAGTTTTTTCAATGCTGCATTGAAGATTTGCGAGATCGATGAGAATGGAATCTGCGATCCCAATGATGACAAGTGTATCGAAGGGTCTTTGGAAGCAGATCCTATGGACTGTTCAGGCTATCTCATATGTGTCGATGGAAATCTAATAGAAGAGAAGTGTGCCAAAGGAAGTTTTTTCAATGCTGCCTTGAAGATCTGTGAAATCGATGTGAATGGGGTCTGTATTCGTAGTCTTGAAAGATGTTCTGAGAATGAACTTGGAGAGATTCCCGAAAATAAATGTGGATATATCAGGTGTACATACGGAAACCTAATACAGTTCGATTGCTCAAAAGGAAGGTATTACAATTCAAGCTTAGAAGCCTGTGTCATTGATGAGAATGGACTTTGTGCTGGAGTTAAGGAATGTGAAAATAGTGAGACAAGAATCGATCCCGACGACTGTGCTGGCTACTTGCAGTGCATCGATGGCAAAATGGTTAAAAGGCTCTGCTCTTATGGCAGCTACTACCACACAGCACTGCATAGATGCGTAGTGGACGACGAAGGAACTTGTGTGCCCCTATGGGATCATTGCAAGGAAGGTGAGCGGGAGGCTGATCCTGAGGACTCTGTCTCCTATCTGGAGTGCATCGATGGCGACTTTATGCCACAGAGATGTGAAAATGGCAGCTACTTCAGTGCAGACACCAAATCCTGCATTGTGGACGTGCTAGGTGACTAGGTGGAACTATACCCTGTACCTAACCTTTATACTATGAATGCTATTTAATAAATAATGAAGTGCCTAAGTAGATTATTTATACACAAATACACAATTGTCCCTCGGCATTGTTAATAGAAACTTGTGGTATCATATGCCACACAGCGCCGAGGGCAAACTTTTAGTTGGCTTTGCACTTGGAACAGCTGCGACTTTTTTGGGTTAATGGTATAAAAGAATTACGACATTTGCTCCTAATTGAATGGCTTTAATGAACTGTTAGCATACAAAAACCTAACTTTTTTCTGGCGGGCATTTCTTTATATTCGGCGCATTAACGAGGGCAGATTGACGTGTCTGAGTGCTAATTAGGAATAATAAGATTCGAGTTTCTTTCTCATATGGCAGGAAAGAAGAAGATAGAGAGAGAGAGAAATACGTGACGAATAACATGTTGTCCCAGGGCTACAGATTAAATCTCTCCACTCTTAATTAAGGTTATTCCCGCTGTGCTTGCAATAGGAGACATCAAAGCGTTTTCGATTACAGCGAGAACTCCGTAATTAATGCCGGACACAAATTTTCGATTACATCAGGTAAGAGAAGGAGAGAGAATGAGAAAGAAAATATCTTAGATATTGAACTAAAAGCGAACGCAATATAAAATATACATTTTCTCTTAAGGGCTCTATATCCGACAGACCCTTTGAAGCCCACTCACAATATGGAGGAAGTTTTAGCTACGGGCGTGGCATCCTAAGCGCACATCAAAGGGCATCTGCTGCAATTAAATTTGCTTCGATTTCATGCTCGCTTTATTGATGAATTTAGAAGACTTTGCCTCTGCCCATTCCTGGGTCGATTAGTCCTCTTACATGTTTATTGTGGAATTGACGAATATTAAATTCAGGATATAAATGTTCGTCTTGCGTCCGTTGTCTTTGTCTCCCTCGGGAGCAGGTGTCGGTGTCGTTTCGATTCCCGGAGGGGTAGCGGCACTGGTGCTGTCGCTTATCACCTCGCTGGGCGTATTTGTTGTTGTCTCCACAACAATTGTCGTGGGCTGCAGTGTCGTTGTTGTGTCCTCAACACCGGAGTCACCCAATCCATATGGCGATTGCTTGTTAACGGGCACATAGAAGTCGCCCACGGCAATAAGTTCATTTTCGCTAGCACCCATCTTCACGGTGCTGTAGGTGCTGCCGCAATCCTTATTATGAGCCTGCTGATAGGACGAGCACTTGATGGTTGGAAAGTTGTTCATTCGCAGTGATTCGACGTAGTACGACACAGCGCGTGTGTGGGCGCAGCTGCCGGTTAAATCGATTCCACAGCCTGGCTGGGATTTACCGCCATTCGGATAGAAGGCAGCGCGTCCGATGGGCTTGTTGAAGCCCAGTGTGCCTCCATTGGTCTGAATGGTCTCCACGTAATACGCATCGTTGCTGGACAAACGCTTCTCTGGCTTGTCGTAGCTGAACAGGGGCGAGGCGGGGTCCAGACCCACCACCTTTTGCACGCTGCCAGTGGTCACCTGTTTGGCGGTAAAGCCGGCCACATGTGCACCCAGGCTGAAGCCCACCACCTCGAGCGTTTCCAAGGACATGCCGTACTCGATGACCAAAAAGTCCACCAGGCGAGCAATTTTTTCGCCCGCTCCCGCCACCGCTGCCACGGAGGAGGCATACTCCAGCGAGCGACCACGTGCCCAGTCTACAGCAATCATATTATAGTCGCCGGACAGGAACCAGGCATTGCGCACGCCACTGTTGACACCGTCCTGGTAATTGGAGTTCCAGCCGTGTATGGTGAATCTATAAATGAAACGGAACTATAAAAGTGCACTGAATCACGGAGCGTAAGCTCACCTAGTCGGATTGGCGGCATCAAAATTGGATGCATCAATGGATGCCTTGGTGGCCTGGATGAGCTGTCCCTCCGTCGGATTACGTTGCGTGTACAGGTAGAAGCTAACCGCGTTCAGGGACAAACGCTGAGCGATCTCCATAGTATTGAGGCTTTCATATGCCTCCAGTAGACCTTCAGCCTCCTCCAGGCTCATCCATTTGGATTCAGCGCCCAGCTGTGGCACGTACCAGCCATTCTCGCCATGGATGCGCGTTGTTTGCTCCTCAAGGGGCAGCGCACTGACTAAAGTCGTGACTTCTGAGTTGTAGTTTAATCGAAGGTGCAAAGTACTCACCAGCTAGCACGCAAACAGTTAGGAATACAATCAAATTCATGTCTAACGTCTATTGACACATCTCACGTCTTTATATAGACTTTTTTTGCCAATTCGATCGGCTACTGTAAATTAAATAGATTGGAAAGCAGATTAGATTTGTAGTCATAATCATTCAGCAAATTTTTTGTATCGCAAAGACAGTGTACAAAATTCTGCATTCGAACTAAAACATATATGAATGTTTCGTTGCTTTTATTGATTCAATTGATGATAAAGAACAAATCAATTTTTTACTGTGCAGACACATATCTTTGAGTGTAAATCACTTTGAAAAGTATGAGTCAACTCACTCCACTCAAAGCTTTGAGTTGAGTAAAAGCTCCGATAATAACTATATAATAAATTATAGCAGTAGCAACTAGAGAATACTCTATATGAGATTTGAAATAGTTACAGATGGGATGTATTATCATCAAAGACAAAATGATCCAATCTTTGGTTTGGTATTAATACACACACTTTTATGCTCATTCTCCATCTGAATTGAGTATATATATTAAATATTATGTTCTATTGCTTTCACTCATGAGGGTCTGACTATATTCACTTATTCTGTAATACATATTTGTATCCCCATAAATCATAAAGATGAGCAAATTCGGAAGCGTTTTGTACGTGAATGAGGATTCTGCTCGACTGTACCTTTGTAACTTGCTGTTAACTTATACTTGTTTTCCATCTAGCCCATGGAATATCAGCCTTTAAATACAATGGAAACATTAGTTTTCGCTATACAGTTTTATTGTCAAGGAAACATAAGCTAGTCTAGTTGCCATATCCATAAGGATAATCGCTGTGGACGGGCACGTAGTAGTCGCCAGCAACCATGTAGGCATTAGTGACAGCTCCCATTTTGACGGCACTGTAGGTGCTGCCGCAGCTCTTGGCGACGGCCTGTTGGTAGTCACCGCACTTCATGGTGGGGAAGTTGTCCTGGGTGACGGACTCTGCGTAGTAGATCACGGAGCGGCTGTGGGCGCAGGAGCCGGTCAAATCGACACCGCATCCAGGCTGGGACTTGCCGCCGTTGGGGTAGAAGGCGCCCTTGCCAATGGGCTTGAGGAAGCCCAGCATGCCGCCGTTGGTCTGAATGGACTCCACATAGTAAGCATCGTTGGAGTTCAGGCGCTTGTTGGGCGAGTCGTAGCTGTACAGGGGCATAGCAGGGTCCAGACCAATGATGGTGTGCACCTGACCGTTCTTGACGTTCTTGCCAGCGAATCCGGACACATGGGCGCCCAGGCTGTGGCCAATGATCATGGTGTTGTCCAGGGACAGACCGAAGTTGGTGCGCAAGAAGTTGATCAGGTCGGCAACCTGCTCACCGACACCGGGCACGGCCAAGACAGAGGAGGCGTAGTCAACCGAGCGGGCACGGCCCCAGTCAACGGTAATCATGTTCATGTCGCCGCGGGTGAACCAGGCGTTGCGCACACCGTAGTTGACATAGTCATCGGCGCTGGAGGTCCAGCCGTGGATGGTGAAACGAGTGGGGTTGTTGGGGTTGAAGTTCGAGGCGGAGATGCTAGCCTTGTTGGCCTTGATTTCCTGGCCAGAGTTCTGGTTGGACTTGGTGTACAGGTAGAAGGTGACGGGGTTCAGCAAGCTGCGCTCGCGCTCAGCATGGGCTTCCAAATAGGCATCGGCCTTATCCTTGTCCACCCACTCGAAGGTGCCATCGGCTTGGGGCACATACCAGCCGTTCTCGCCATTAATCTTGTGCTCAACGGCGCTGGCTGTCGAATAGAAAGAATTCGGATCGAACTTGGTAATTAAAATAGGACAGAACAGAACAGAGCTTCAGAGTCTTACCCGCAACAACGCAGAATGCGAGAGCCAAAAACAGTTTCATCATGCTACGCAGAAGACAATTTCAACTGATGTTCGGACCTGCCCCAGGCTGTAGCTTTATATAGACGCATCTTATCAAATCACGCGTATGCTCTGCAGACCCACTTGAGATTTGGCCAATTGATAGGCAATCACACCAGAGCTTACCCGGCTCCAATTATTAATAATATTTAATATTAAATATTTAAAATCTTTAACGTCGACTGATCAGTGAATTTTGCTGTTATCAATGCTCATACCCTTGAGCGATTGGAAAGGGGAGTGCAGTTGCTAAAGAAAATGTAGTCTCAGAATGGAAGGTAATGTATTGTACTCTTGAAATATGAGCTAAAAAAAATTAATGTGAGTCGATAACTATCGATATTCAGTATCAAAATAATCTATTTAAAAGCATATTTAAAGTGAGCCGAGAAAAGATTTCATTTTTCTAGAAATTTAAGAATGTTCACTTGAAATCCGAATTTGTAAACTATTGAGGTTAATGTTAATCGATAAATATTGATTTTAAATTTTATATTGAAAGAACTTTTCCATATACAAATTTGAGTTATAAAATGAATGAAGGTTAATATAGGTTTATGTTAAGACTATTGACATTTAATTATAGGGTATATCTTAGTCTCTTATTCACAATTACATATTCTTTAGTGTGCTCTTTGTTCTGACACCTGTTTGGTGTAAATGTGTTCTAAAAAGCTCTTACTACCAACTACGCCCATGTGCACTGATAGGTAGCAAAAACATTTTAAAGATAGCTGCATATTGTTAAGATTGATTTATTTGGCCAGATCAACTGTTGTGCTACAGGGAGCCATGTGCCTGAGACCTTAACCACATAGGCATTAGTAGCGGTGCTCTTGCAATGTCAAACTAAGCTCTCTCCATTGCAGCTACCTCAGTGTGGAAGGTCGCAGCAGGGCTGTAGGGCTTAAGCCCACAATTATGTGCACTTGTGTGCCGTTTACGGCAAATGTTTTGCGAAATGCGCACATTCCGATTACCAAGCTGGATCTTTTCGGGCACGGAGCATGTCTATGTCTGCGCTCCTACACTTTCCCTCCTCACACATAGAGCTCTGTTTGGTCATTTGCCCATTGGCTAATCGTCAATTGGCAGAGGACAATGAGAGCGGCTAATGGTCGCTCCATACTGGACATTTTTTTGGATTTATCGGTTTGCTGTGCATGTCGGGTAATGTTTCACTCCGCATTAGTCGCTTTTATCGCAGATTTGCAATCAAAAATGTCATCACGATGAGTTTCAAATCAATTCATTCACCTGCCAGCTCGAGCACCGTAAACAACTTGTCTCCTATTGTATTTATAGAACTAGCAAACAGAAAAACAAAGTAATCTCCACCTACCCCATCCCCCTATGCGGCGCTCCCACTAATCTCTGACGTGTGCTCGTGCACTCGATTCGTACCGTACGGACCCCAAGTGTTCGCTGAGAGCATTGTATCTTGATGGAGATAGGGCAAGGAGTACGTACACTATCACAAGCCAATTGTTTGCTTTCATACTTTATTTAGATCGACAGATAGCGGAACCTATTCAATTTTGCCAAAAGGCTCTTTGCTGTTAACAGGCACATAGAAGTTACCGCCCGACATGTAGGCATTGTAGTCGGCGCCCATGCGAATGCTGCTGTAGGTGCTGGCGCACTCCTTTCTGACCGCTGCCTCGTAGTCACTGCACTTGATGGAGCCGAAGTTATCCTGAGTGACGGCCTCAACGTAGTAAGTCACGGAGCGGCCATGAGAGCAGGAGCCGGTGGCATCTACACCGCAACCGGGTTGCTTCTTGCCTCCGTTGGGGTAGAAAGCGCCCTTGCCAATGGGTTTCAGGAAGCCCAGCTTGCCGCCGTTGGTCTGAATGGATTCCACGTAGTAGGCATCGTCGGAGGAGAGACGTTTGTTGGGCTTGTTGTAGCTGAACAAGGGCAGAGCAGGGTCTAGGCCAATAATGGTGTGAATGCGACCCTCGCCAACGGTCTTGCCGGCATACCCAGAAACATGGGCACCCAGGCTGTGGCCAATTACCATCAGGCGCTCCAGAGACATGCCATGATGCTCGTGCAGGTAGTTGATCATTTGACCCACTTTGGTGCCGGCGCCGGGTACAGCAACGACCGAGGAGGCATAGTCAACGGAGCGAGCACGGGCCCAGTCAACAATAATAATGTTGTAATCACCTCGGGATAACCAGGCCTTGGTGATTTCTTTGTTCATCGAGTCCGAGTGACGACCAGTCCAGCCGTGGATAACGAAGCGTGTGGCATGATCTTTGTTGAAGTGCGAGTCTCGAATGGATGCTTCCTTGTCACTAATGTGTTTGCCCTCGTGAGGGTTCGATCTAGTGTAAAGGTAGAAGGATACGGCATTTGTGCTTACACGTCCCTCCATTTGCTCCGCGTCAGCCAACAGCTGCTCGGCCTCGTCCAGATCCATCCACTCGAAGGTACCATCGATTTGGGGTACATACCAACCATTCTCACCATGAATACGATCCTGAATGGGTAGGGCGCTGACTGAAAAAGAGTGTTAGGGACCTACGAACTATCTCCCAACAGGAAGGAATTGTTTCTGACCTGCGGCCAGGAGTGCTGTTAGTACGAGAAATACTTTCATTCCGGTAACTCAAGTAGATTTGCTATATCGTTAGGACTTCTTTCCCTTTTATAGTCATTTTCAATTTGCGATAAGCTCTTAAGAACTTGCCCACATTTAATCATTAAACTCGTATGTTTTTGATGAGAAATCCAATTTGGCATTTCCCTTTTAACAACTCTGACGATGTAGTCATTAATCGATGATAACTTGCTATTCGGTTATATTCTATTTTATAAAGCGATAGCATTAGTTATTAACTGATAGAATATCAATTCTGGTCAATATATAGCGTACTCCAACGATCAAATCTAGATTGTTTGTAGATATGCTTTGCTTTCGGAAACCTATAAAAAGCTTAACCTATATAAAGGCAATAACCAAACCATGATACAATTCCCAGTTCAATGACTTTAAAGTATGATTTCCTTGTGAGAACGTCACGTTTATTGAGCTTATTGTGATAAGTCATTTAATGGACGTTGCCGAAGGGAGCCTTGCTGTTGACGGGAACATAGAAGTCACCCGCTACCATGTAGGCATTGCTATCAGCGCCCATGCGAACGCTGCTGTAAGTACTGCCGCACTCCTTATTCACGGCTGCCTCGTAGTCACCGCACTTGATGGTGCCAAAGTTATCCTGAGTGACGGCCTCAACATAGTAGGTCACGGAGCGGCCGTGGGAGCAGGATCCGGTGGCGTCTACACCGCAACCGGGTTGCTTCTTGCCTCCGTTGGGGTAGAAAGCGCCCTTGCCAATGGGTTTCAGGAAGCCCAGCTTGCCGCCGTTGGTCTGAATGGATTCCACGTAGTAGGCATCGTCGGAGGAGAGACGTTTGTTGGGCTTGTTGTAGCTGAACAAGGGCAGAGCAGGGTCTAGGCCAATAATGGTGTGAATGCGACCCTCGCCAACGGTCTTGCCGGCATATCCAGCAACTTGGGCACCCAGGCTGTGCCCAATCACGTACAGGGTGTCCAGGGCCAAATCATGGTTTTCATTCAAAAACTTGATCATGTTTCCAACCTTGGCACCAGCACCGGGAACAGCCACCACGGAGGAGGCGTAGTCCACGGAGCGAGCACGGGACCAGTCGACAATGATGACATTGTAGTCACCGCGGGACAGCCAGGCCTTTGTGATTTCTGTGTTAATGGAGTCCTTGTAGCTCTGGGTCCAGCCGTGAATGACAATGCGAGTGGGATGATCCTTGTTAAAATGTGAGCTGGCAATGGATGAGCTCTTGGTCGTTATTTCTTGACCCTTGGTTGGATTGGAATGTGTGTATAGATAGAAGGAGACAGCATTGGTGCTGATGCGACCCTCCATCGCCTCGCCCTTTGCCAATAGATCTTCAGCATCGTCTAAGTCAATCCACTCAAAGGAGCCATCCGCCTGAGGTACGTACCAGCCGTTTTCGCCGTTAACGCGATCGTCGACAGGCAGAGCACTCGCTGCAACCGAAAAGAGATAATCAGAAACTGTAAATACCTACATAAATAATAAATTAAACAACCTGTGGATAGGAGAGCTACTAGTCCAATTATACAAGCTGCTTTCATCTTGGAATCAGAAGTATGAATAATATGTCATAGGCAGTTCCTGCTTATTTATAGTAAAATTGGTTGAGCAATCCATCCTTCTATATTGGTTTAAAACCACTTGAAACTTGATTAAAATTTGCCAGATAAGTTGAGTACGTTGATTAAAAATCATACTTCCTCAAGAGACTCTCTCACTGATAATAAATGATTATCAATTTGGGCATACATCGATGTCAAATGATTTATATATTTCGTGGGAAGCGCCAGATCCATGAGCAATTACTAAATTGACAGACGCCCCGCTTGCCATATATTGTACGGCTTAGTATGGATTAGAAACTCAATGTGTATTTTCTAGTTATATGAATAGCGTCGTTGGCCCAACTAGATTAGCTACTTACCCAAAAACATACTTCCTTAAACAAAACTGAATTCGAATTTTTTCGATAATATTTTTTGATTGCGTCACATTATTATTCTTATTTAGTTGATATTGCCGTGGGGAGATTTCTTGTTCACCGGCACATAGAAGATACCCTCGGCCTTGTCGGCATTGCTTTCATCACCCATTCGAATGTCGCTGTAGGTGTTGCCACACTGCTTGTTGACAGCTGCCATGTAGCTATCGCACTTCATGGTTCCAAAGTTGTTCTTGGTGACAGCCTCCACATAGTAGGTCACGGAGCGGCGGTGAGAGCAGCCACTAATAAAATTCATGAAGCAACCGGGTTGCTTCTTGCCTCCGTTGGGGTAGAAAGCGCCCTTGCCAATGGGCTCGAGGAAGCCCAGATGG
>NW_022046001.1:139590-170165 GCF_001654015.2 Drosophila navojoa
ATAATAATAATAATAATAATAATAATAATAATAATAATAATAATAATAATATTAAGAATTAAATGAGTATCCGTGAACATTAATGCAAAATTAGCATAGCAAACCTTGAAGTAAAAGACTTTAAAGGCCTTTAAATATTTTAAATTGGGCCAAAATATTGAAGGGCTTTGAACAAAATTACAAATATTTTAACTACATTTGTTTTTAAAGTAATTAATTTGGACCGAAGTGAAAAAAAAAACACAGCTGTTACTACAAAAAAAAAAAAAAAACTTCTAGTGCAGCGTTAAAAGTAAAACAAATGGAAAACAGTCAGGATAAGAAAGATTTTGGCTTATTTATGCAAGTTCAAGGACTTGCAGATCTGAAACTTTTCTTTGAGTTGACAGTCTTCGAGGACCTCAACAACTACTTTGCGCTGAAAAGAATGCAGAGCACAGCAAAATCGAGGGCGATAATACGATTTAAGTTACAGGCTGTTAATCAAGCGCATCGAAGCTCGCATTGAAGCAGGGCAAAGGTCAGCAGAGTGGACTGCCCACTGCGCGAGGCAGTTAACCCAAGAACAGGTCAAATTCACGGCGCAACTTGGGCGTGCACCGTTTAACCATTTAACGGCTCGTCATTTTACGGAGTGCCGAGTATAAAGTCAGCCAACTACCCAATGAAATATCGCATTAAAATTGCTTTTATTGGCCAAAAGTTTCGCCGAAACAGAGACACTTTAGCAGCCACTAGTGGTCCGTGCTTGATTTAGTGTTTATTTAACTTTTATCAAGCCGACATCAGCTGCGCTTCGTACGACTCCTTTATGTGCTCATAATTAGAAGAGTCCATAGCTCCAGGCGAGCCACCCATTTACCTCCCATTACATCAGACCACACGCTCCTGCTGCTGGGGGCAACTCTTTAAGCCACGTGTGGTGCGCAGTGGATTAAAGTTGTAGACGCTGCGGCTGATAAATTGGCCGTATGTCTGGCCTGTGCTTCCGTTGCGCATAAATCAGGTTAGGCGTTGACCCCGTTTTAATGGACGGACGCCATGCTGCCACACACGTGTAGCCGGCCGCACAGACATTGTGGCCACAATCTGAAGTTGCCTCGTAAATGCTGTGCAAAGACAAAGGGGCTGTGGCTGTGGCGGTGAGGCGGCGGGGCGGTGGGTGCATGAACTTTGAACCACAGCTAATGTCAAAGCATCCTTTGAGTCGAGGCAGCCGGAGCTTCGTTCATCCTCAACATAAAAAGTACGGGTTTCATTGCCGCCCACTCTAATTCCCTCTCTTCTGCTCTTCCCTTACAGATGATTAAAATGATGCTGACGGTTGTAATTGTATTCACAAGCTGCTGGCTGCCCTTCAACATACTACAGGTGGGTACACTGTGGTGGTTTCTCTGACAGCAAATTAGCCGTAAGGCCAACAAATCTAAGTTAAATTGCCTGAATCTGAATCTTTCTATCTCTCTCTCACTTACTGTTGCAGCTTATGCTTAACGATGAGGAATTCGCCAACTGGAAACCATTGCCGTACGTCTGGTTCGCCTTCCACTGGCTGGCCATGTCGCACAGCTGCTACAATCCCATCATCTATTGCTATATGAACGCCCGCTTCCGCGGCGGCTTCCTACAGATCATGTACCGCGTGCCGGGACTGCGGCGCTGCTGCTGCCTGCACCGCTATCTGCGCAGTCGCGGCGAGCGCAGCTATGAAGCTACCGGTGAGATGACCTTCAAATACAATCGCCGAAATGGCGATGGTCTAGTAAGGAAACCTAAAATACGCATTAGGTGCCACCTCCCTTCTCTAATTCTCTACAACTCTAATTATTTCTATACAAATCTATTTGTCTTGACGTTAATATGTCGCAAAAAAACAAAAGAAAATACAAAGAATTTTATTTATAAATTGTACTTTGGCTAGCCAAAGTGGGTATATCCTTGTAGACAAAGTGGAACTATAGCTTGAACTGGGCTTGTATTAGAAGAGCTCTAAGCTGATAAGGCTAGCTTGCTTTGCCTTATAAAGAACAAATTTCCTTATCAAGAGATAAGAATCTTTTTATTTACACGAACCTATTATCGATTGACTCTTTGTATCTGCCCAAGTCCGAAGTTATCGAGATTTTGTTTCTATATCTTTAATTAACATATAATACTATAATATTTAAAATCACCTTACATAAAAGGCAAACTTTGTATGCACGAGTTATCATATTATATTATATTGTATTTATTTTTTTCAAAGTTTATTTATATTTTTTTGCCTAAATGAAATATTATTATTATAAATTACATCAATTTGCGTTAGCTCAATGGATTATAGATCACAATAAAATACACTCAATATGTTCATTAATCACTTATCTTCGCTCTCTATTTTTACGCTCTCCTGCCACAACTCTATTATCGACTGCCCCATCTACAAGGCTATACAATAACAAGAACTCGGCATAGTTCGTTAGCTAGTTCCTGTTCTGAGTAGCTAGTTCCTTAACTTCTCCCTCTTCCCAGGCAAATCTTAAAGCATGTTGCACACTCTCAGCGCACAGAACGATCCATCAATTGCATGCGTAGGCACAGAACTAATGAAATTTCATAGCAAATTAATTTCAAATATTTTAACCAGACTTTCTTATAAATGTTTGCTAATTGCTGCTGTTGTTGTTGCTGTCTTTTGTGTCTTCCACGCCACTTAACAAAGGAACGGAAGATGCATTCCACCTACATCGTGTGAACACCTGCACCACCTACATCAGCACAAGGCGAAAGCTGCGCACCAATTCTATGCAAATGGTGAGCCGAACTCTCACAAATAATATATATAAAATAATATATATGTAATATATGTATCATATTCACACTTTTCAGAGCCAATTTTCATGTGCGGAGACCACAGTGTTGCGGTAGCTCCCGATGTCGCAGAGATGCCACAACCCCAGCTACAACTCCAGCTCCAGCCGCGCCGACCCGCTGCTTCGTTTCACCTGAATGGCGCCAGCTACCTGTGCTCCTCCACTCAGTTCTGAGCAAAGTCGCTAAACCAAAGATGTGCTGAATCTCCTCTGATAGATATCTAGTGCACACGTATCGAAAAACCAAAACCAAACGAAACTAGCTGAGTGTCTACATACTTATATGGCTAAGTGTATTCCTGCATAGATGTTAACTCAATGTAAATGTATAGAAATGTATATTACAAATAATCATAAATAAATGTGCATAGAAATTCCAGAGCAAGCAAACAAGAATTATTTAGGAAGAATAAAAAATAAATAATTAACAAGTAAAGGCTGCCTAAAAAATATAAATGATAAATACTTGAAAACAAAAAACAAAATGAAAATTATTAAAATTTACATAATAATTAAAATTAATTAACAATAAAGTATATAACAATTAATAGGAATAAATCATCCACTAGCTAGTCAATTTAACAGAGAGAGGTGAAATTTAATTTACTTCGGCGCACAAAAGTATGCAACATTTTCTAATAATGTCGCGATTCAGGCGCAAAATGTGTTGCCTGCTTTTGAGCGCAGCATTCATTATAGATTACGCATACGCAGCGTGGCTCGTAATTAAATTGCCGTAGCTGCCATTATACATTAACAGCATTTGTAACTGCATTAGAAAATTCCATTTATTGGCCTAATACCATTACCAAAAAACGCAAAAACGCATTAGCTGCATAATACACATAGAAATTGATGTAGAAAAATCACTCGACTGCTGTTCGTTGTCCATCACCAGATGCGACATTTGGGCTGATCCGGATTCATGGATGTGCCCCGCCGGCATTTGAATGTGCGCGCAAACTCCTCGGAGTTGGATAGAACGCCTTTGAGCCGCATCTGGCCCGGACAGTGCGAATCCTCGAGCGCATACCGCGATGCGGCTGGCGTATATGTCTCGCACCACAGATTGCCGAACGCTATGAAGAAGAGCTGGTCGTGCGTGTAGTGCTCCAGGCCGGGCAGTTTCAGGCGCTCGCGGCCCACCTCCTTCACATAGAGGCGATACGCCATATAGGCCTCCCGCATGCCGCCATTGTCCGCAATGTTCTCGCCCAGCGTCAGCTCGCCATCAATCTGAAAGCACGTCGAGATTTGTGTATTGATTAGGGGCGCTTCGTTGCCGCTGCCGCTGCCGTTGCCATGCTTACGTATTCCCCAATATCCGGCAGATAGTAACGACTGTACTGCTCCACGAAGCATTCGGTGCGATTGACGTACTCGTTGATTGTCTGATTCGACCACCACTCGACCATGTTGCCCTCCTTGTCGAAGCGCCGGCCGCTGTCGTCAAAGCCGTGCGTCAGCTCGTGGCCCAATATCGTACCAATCGAGCCGTAATTCAAGGCTCTAAGAAGGATGCGTTCGAACAAATGTAATTCAGTGGCTATCTTAAGGGATTAAAGCGCCAAGATTGAGTGCGGAATGGACAGCGGTCAGTGCGCGACTGCGAAGAGTGCGGAGAGTGCGTGGTGCAGGGAATGGAAACCAGTGCTTGATTAGGGGCGTAACTATTCCAACTTACTCGAGGCCAAGGTTGTAGAACGGATATTGCAGGATGGCAATGGGCACAGCTGCAATGGAAGACAATAAAGAGATTACCACTAATGAGACAATGCCTGACTGCTTCGGACCCCAAACTAGTTTATAAATGATGTTGTCCGACTAGATGGTATATAAATCGCTTATAAAGGTAATTAAAGTATATTATATTACGTTGCTTTACTGGCATATACCCTGTAACTAGCTTATAAAACAGTTCTCTGATATTGTTGGACTAGTGGGTATCCTATGAAAGTATGATATTGACAGACTGGTGAATACCCTGGAAGCAACTTTTAAATAATCTTTGAGTGTATTATGTGATATCTTTTGTATTTATTATATCTATTAATTCTATTATATCGCATAATGAAAAATAAAATTCTGAGTGTCAGACTAACAGATACTCTGGAATTAGCGTAACAAATTTTAATAGTGTCATCCTGCTGGTAAGAATTCTGTCATACTACTAGAAATGGAAGCTATAAGAGATATACCCTGTGCCTAGATGCAAAAATATGACTGACTGGCTGATATCCTTTAATTTTAAAAGATTGACTATACGATACGCCTATACGATTGTCTGACTGGAATAGATATCTTGTAACTGGATATAATAGCACTTGAGCTATACTAAAGCTCATCATTCTACGCTTATACTTATAAGGAACTAAGTTGATAATATTGAAATCATTGCCAATGGATTCTTTTACACTAATTACAATATTTTCTCCTTAATTCGTTACCATTCAAATGAAAGGCATAAATCAGAAATAATCTACCATCGCCTGAAATCATAATCTATAATTTACTTGCTTTAATCTTCAATGTTATTAAAAAACACAATCTCCTGCCAGCTGACGCACGGATTTCCACACGTTCAATACATATAGTCTATGTAGTAACCACTTTTAATGAACGTAATGGATGCAATGAACTGATTAAAAGTGACCGCACGAATGCATTCAACTTACTAATGGCATTCGATTGAAACGTATGGAAAGCATTCACATTCGATGGCGCTGTCGCCCAGCCGATGGGCTCCGGCTGGTCCATGTTATTGATTTTGGCGAGCATTTGCCAGTGCACGAAGCCCATTAGATTCTCCAGATGGGTGCTCGCATTGACCTGGACGCCCTCGTAGTAGGCATTGAGGGCGGTCTCATTGGTCAGCCACGGGGGGAAGCCAATGAAGCTCTTCATTTCGGCCGACTTCTGCATTGTCTGCCGCTTGGTGGCCGCGTCCATCCAGCTGGTGGCGCGCACCAGTTTATCGAACGAGCGCCGTATATCGCTCAGCATGCGCTCGACGCGCGGCAAAGTGTGCACCGTGAAGCGCTCATCCGCCAGCACATAGCTCACGGCCATGCCAAAGAGCGTGTTCACGCCGTGGGCACAGTAGAGGGAGCGGGGAGTGCTGCCCTCGGTGCCGATGACGAATCGCATGTACTCGGCGTGCAGCAGCCGCATGTCGCTGGTCGTGTGCAGCACCAGCTCCTCGAGGGCGCTCAGCCACAAATAGGATTCGATGTGCATGGCGGGCGTTTCGTGCAGATATTCCACAACGTTCTGCAGATAGTATATGTCCGCCTGGCTGGTTATAACGGTCGTATTCTTGATGTCCATTGTGGATGCGTGCTTGGTGTCCGTCAGCATCAGCTGCATGTAGCGCAGCCAAATGGGCATCGTTTGGGGCGCAATGTTCTTATCCGTCTCATTCTGCAGCTTCACTAATGAGATGTATATGATATCCTCGACGGGATTACTGGATGGCTTCGTTATGTTCTCCGCCTCCTCCTTCAGCTGCAGAAGGGAATCTCATTAATGTAAAGTGTTTCGTGTGAGAGATGAGCCGGCTAACCTTATGAATTTTGCGTGCCACCTTGACGGCCTGCATCACCAGCTCCTTGATGCCCAGCGTGGCCTCCTCCTGATTGACTTCGGGGTCCACATAGAGCAAGTACTTCTCGATGACCTTGCGCACGTACATCACATAGGCGGACATGCCGGAGCTGGTCTGCTTGCTGGCCTCCTCCTCCTCCTCTTCCATGTCGTGCTCATCACTATCATCGCTCTCGTCCATATCGTGCATGTAAATGGTGCGTTTGTGAATCCTGCGCAGCATCTTGTGGGAGTCGTCATTGTTGCTGAAATTCAATTTGAGAGAGTGAATAGAACATCAACTTAGGGTCGAATCTCTGCCACCCACAAGGGAAACGCGGACTCCGTTTCGGGCGTGCCCAGTGCAATGCGATTGAGCGTTCGATTCAGGGGATCGGGAAACACATCGAAGCCCACTATAAGGTCCAGACTCAGGTGACGCTTGATGGCCACTATCGTGTCCAGCCAGTTGTAAGTGTAGTTTCTCGGCTCTGCGGCATATTTCGAGGCACTGCTCAGAGTTAGATTTAGAGCCGAGGGCAGCAGCAGCAGCTTGAACCGTTGCAGGTACTGCACAAGCGGCTCCAGATCGCGCTCGTCCAGCAGCTCCGTGTTCATGCAGCCGCGGTACACCGTCTTGGCCATGCCCACGGCAGCTGGCTCGGCGCTGCTGATGTTCGACTGCAGAAAGGAGCGAACCAAGCGCATTATATGCGCCTGCCGCTCGCGGAACCAATCGTTCGATGTGGCCGAGTCGGGACGCGGATGCTCGTCGGCCCAGCGGCCGCAGGTGAATTTGTAAAAGTCCTCGCAGGGATCAGTCTGTTCGTCCATGGCATAGATGAGGCTCGCCGCTGTGCGGATGCACTCCTTGCTCCGGCATATATGACTAGATTTCCTAACTGAAAATCATGAATGATTGAGCATCAAATGAAACGATTCATCACTGCTCATCGGCTCGGCTACTCACAAGTTACGCTTAAGACTATGATTGTTATGAGCAGAACGACTACGAGTGCTGCCAGCAGGCCCAGCACTACCTTGTGATAATATCTGCGACGAAATCTGCAAAAGTTGCGAAAATATGAAATAAGTTCTTCTGTCTGTAGAGCTCCAGCTGTTCACCTACTTGGACTGCACGCCAATTAGATTGGAGTTGATGTTCTCGTAGGGCGCCTGCTTGCTCTGCGCGCTGTCCCCATGTCCGTTTTCGCTAAAGGCACGCACCGGCGCCAGTTGGCCAGACAAAAGATTTCGATTAGCTGGAATAGACGACCATTACGGGTTCATTAGTCATATGCATCGATTCCAATATAGTTTAGATCACATTTCTAGCCATTTCTAACCCTAGCGCTCATTTTGGTTTTCCTGAAAATTTATTAACTCTAATTAGTTTGCCGCTGTCTATTTAGATGTCCATCATTTGTCATGCTCTTTACCCATATATTGCTGTCTAATCTTGATCCATATTCGGCGTACCTCCGCCCCCCCTCCTAGGTGTTCAGGCTGTCAGGCGAGCTGGACTAGACGGAAAATTTTGTGCCATAATGCATTCACCTGTCACATTCAAATGCAATATGCATTAACAATGCACTGGTTCAATGCACTGCGAATGTTTTGCGTGTCCACCCACATTAAACTAATTTAAATCGCACCCAGATATGTTGATATAGCACACATGCATATCTAACACTATATATAGACATCTTTATAGATGGAAAAATACATTTTCCAGATTATTCTTTAAAATAATCTTGCTGATAATCTTAAATTGAGCGATTAATTTTTGCGAGCATTAAAGAGTTGTGTTTATATTAATAATATATATATATTTTTTTTTTGGGTAAAAAAATAAATAAAATAACATTAAATAAATGAAAGAAAAAAATTATTTTCTTAAATAAAAAAAAAATAATAATATATATTTAGATATAGCTCTGAATATAAAACTTAAAAATAAATATTTCTGTGAAAATTTATAATATATATTTTAAAGCTATCTCTTTAGTTTTTTTTATATATTTTTTTAAATTTATTTTAATTTTAATTTAAACTTTAATCAGATGAATAAATATTGAATATTAAAATAGTTCTTCGAAAATCAATTCAGTTGCAATAAACCCAAACTCGAGCAATTTTTGCATATGCAGTACCCAAATTGAATACCCCATATAAATGCTGTCACTAGTTACCTTATGCATATAATCCAATGTATTTAAAATTAGCTTGACAAAATTGTCTTAGTTTCTTTTGTCAACGTTTCTAGAAAACTAAAATTATTCTTTTGATATTTTTACAATGTCCCAAATTCTATCTTTATTTGGCTATGATACGTTTAACCTGGAAGTCAATATATACGCCATGGCCGAGGACGTATATGAGATAACAGACTTGATGAAAAGTGCCGAGACCCTAAAGAGATGGTTATTGAATCCGTGGGAAATGATAATGCACATTTGGGCTGCCTTTCTATCCATAGCCATAGTATTTTTCTTGATAAGCCTGGTTATGAATGAAAAAGCTAAATTGCGTAAGCAGAGTAGAAATCAAGAGGATGCAGACCCTGTGCCCGTGCACACAGAAGATGTTGTAAAGGAACAGAAAAACGAGCGTCAATCGGAGGAGGATGCGAAGACAATTCATCCCAGTGCAGATCCAGATCCAGCCAAGCCAGACAGTTAATCAGTGTAGATCTCTGGTCGAGGCAGTAGTTGGTAAACATTTTCTTATTATTTTAAGTAATCCCAGTCAGAGTGAATGAATAAAGCCCAGACTTCAGTGTTATAACTTGATATTATTTTTGATCAGATTCGTCATCCCATGAGTCAATCAATTTACTCCGAACATTGAATTCAACATTGCTGCGGTTGCTATTTACAACGCGGTTAGCTAATGATTCAATTAACTGATTGAAGTGATTAAGTGAAGAGCATTTAAATATATATACATAAATATAAAAGGAGGGTAAATTGAATGGTGAATATATTAACATTCGAATCAGTTCACTAATTTTTTCCTGAATACCTGAAGACAAGCAATGCGCATTATACGATTTTCATTGTATTGATTTCCTTTTGATTAATTTTATTGCTTATTTATTTTTTTTTTTTATTATTTTATTTATTTTGTTCATTATTTTTTTTTTTTATTTGCTTTTTGAATATTTGCTGAAATGAAACATAGCTCAGCATTATTTTATTTTAAGAAAATAGAAGAGAGTCCTTTAGAAAAACCAGCTTGAAAAAAAATATAGGTAAATAGAAAATATTCTAAGCCAAGGCAGAAAGTAAAGAGGGCGCTATCCTGATGTCTTAGTTTATATAACCGGTTTACCCATTTATCACTTTATTTAAATAATTTATTACATATTATATATATAAGTTGTTTATATCAAATATTTAGTTATTCATTCAATACATATGTACATATATACTAAAAAAAGCTATTTATATATTTATATATTATATATTATATATTATATATTATTAATATATTATACTATATTAATATTATATATTATATATGTGGTTAGTTATGGATTCATTTAATAGCCTATTCCTTTAATTTGGTTTTATACTTTTCTTAGTTGCCTTAATCGCTCTTTAGTCTACATACATAGATTACTCACCTGGTGTTTGCAGGCGCTGCTGCTGCTGCTGCTGCTGCAGAGTCTCATCGAAGTAGACATTGTGGCTGCCGGCGGTTGTCCAGATGCGGTTGCGTGTGTTGGGCGGTGCAGCATCCATATTGGAATGCGAAGCACACGTTCAGCGCTTAGTTGATCTTAAAACGTTTATTCATTTTTTCCGAGAGATTTTCACCTTTTTTTTATTATTACTCCTATTAGAATTTAATTATTTCTCTCTCGTCTGGCGTCGTGTTAGATTGCTAAGTGTTCTATTAATATGCGCTGGCTAACACTGAATGTGGTTCACATGGATGCGCACCACATGTTGCGCATACAAATGAAATCAATCCCACGTCGAGTTTGTATCGAATGCTTGCACGCATCCAATCAAATCCTCGAGTACTCGTTCAGCTCTGACCTATTCAGGCCGTTGCATAATTGTGCATAATGTAAAATTGAAAGGAAAAATGTGCCAGAGCCAAGGCATTGGCTAAATAGTTGTAGAATAAGAAGCACCACGGGCTGCCAACACCTGTACACGACTGAACTACCGACTGCCGGCGAATTGAAGCCGTGTTGGCGCCAGCCAAAGGTTTTTATAAGGCCAGCGCGACACAGCAACAAACAAATAACAAACAACAACAGCAACAGCAACAGCTATTCGACAATGGCAACAACAAATCAGGCAACCACCATTAACTCCTTTTGCCATGCAAATGTGCTGCGGCAATTACAAGCCAACAACAACTGACAACAGCAACAACAACAATAACAACAACTATGCGATTGTCTGACTGTCCAGCTCTGAATATAATATACTCGCAGGACATGTGAGGCATAAATGCTTCCGCATGCTATTGGCTGAGCCGGGCAGAGTATATGCATGAGCTACAACTACAACTCGAAGGCTGCAATGAAAGACAGGCGATATTGTAATATATGCATATAATATAATATAATATAATATAATATAATATAATATAATATAATATAATATAATGTAATATAATATAACATAATATAATATAATATGAAGAATATATATGTATGTATCAACATATACAAATTATTTTTTAATATATGGTAAGTTAGAGGTCTTAAGTTTCGGCTGCAGACACAAGCAATTGCCTGTCATGGCAGTTGACTTAAGTCTTTGGCTTATCTATAGCCTGTTATAAATAACTCATGGCTCAATATTTAGCTAGAATTAGTTGGCTTAATCCGTAAACTTACGACTCTCGTTATTTCAAAACTATGATACATCAGAACGCTTGCCAGAGGCGTCAGCTAAGGTAGCAAAAGTCTCATTGGACAGCTAACAGAGCTTTTGCCTACAAAACGAAGCTTATCAAACAGCATATCAGGCACTTTTTCTACGCAGCAGCAATGTGTTGCGACTGTTTACATTTTATATATTTTTTTTTAATTTTTCCCATTGGAATTCTCTCAAAAAAACAAAAAAAAAAAAAATTCGATAATTCGTATTATTTTACGAGTCCCTCGAGTAATATAGCATTATCGAAATATTGCATTATTTGTGACTCAAATACTTAAATAAATGTAATATATAAATAAAAAATTCAATATATAAAAAAAACCACACTAAAAGATTTCAGCTAAAATAATTATTGTTAGTGTTAACAGCTTCGATAAATATATAAGGAATATACACAAACCAACCGGTCTAAGCTACCTTCCATTACATATATACTCATTTGCATACATTTGCATCACTTAGCAGAAAGGGTATTTCAAATTTGTTACTACATAAACTTGTACTTTTTCCAATAGTCTGCGGGTGCTTAGATTGGTGGGCGAGGGAGGGGATCGGTGAGCACAAATCAAAATAATGTCCAGGCCAAAGTTTCGTAATCTGGGGGGAAAAAGTCCATTAGAATTGTAGCTTTGGGGACGGCCAACTACATATAATTGATAAACGTATGTACTGTATGGGATATATGGCCAATATAGGTAAGCGCCATGATTAATGGACGGGCATTGCCCCAATGCCTATTTTAGCTGGCCTTCAAACGCAAAATAATAATAATTAAAAGCCAACTTCTATACATACATACACACTAATATACACTTACATACACATACATAGATATAGGCCTATAATACTGAACGATATTTAGTCAAGGCATTCGCATGGGCTCGACCTAACTTTGACATACTTTGTGGGCTATATAGTGCGCCTGGAATCAATAAATATTATCGATTTGCGGCGCGCGCCAGGCAACAGACAGGCAACAGCTAACAAACAGCAAACGATATAAATGCAGTCGACAGACAAAACGCGCATACGCCCCATGTGCCAGCCCAATGAATGGCTTTCGCTCTGTGTGTGTGTGTGTGTATTTACCACACATCAGCTGTAATTAGTTTACACAGCGTGCGCACAGAATTATTATTAATAAGCAAATGCATGTTTACATGCTGCACCCCATTGGCCACTGGCCATTGGCCATTGGCCATTTGCCTTGTTGGCCACAAAGAAAAATGTACTTTTGACATGGCTTTCACGTCGTTTGAAATGCGAGTTCAAAGAACTTTACTTTAACTTACATTATGCCCACAGGCACATAGACACACATATTTAGAAGCACATGTTAAATATTCTGCTTAGTTTGATTTGAAAGAGAGTATATAGGCTTTCTGAAGCCATGATTCAAGCTGGAAAAATTGACTTGATAAGCTATAGCCTGCTTGATAAGTAGACTCAATATGTAGCAGCAGCTTCAGCGATATCTTATGTCAATCTATGTCAAATGTAAAGGAAATTTCAGTTATTTAATATTTTAAATATTTTAATATTATACATATTTTTAATTTTTATTTTTATTTATTTATTAAAAAAAAAAAATTCTCCATACAACATTTGAGTCATTGACCTAACCCAGAAATATGTATATATATAATATTGCCGTACAGGTTCTACACTACAAAATATCAATAAAAATTGAATATATAAACAAAAATCTGTCCTAAGATGTAATTTGAAGTATAAATAGCCCAGGCTAAATACTCAAGCCTGAACTCTTGTCGAGTGTGTGAGCAACTTATTAGGTCCGATAACCTGTTTCATATCAACTATACAGAACTCTAAGTAATTAATAAAAAATGTCATTGCTTAGCTACAACGCACAAAGGACTGCAGTCGATAAGAATGCAAAAACGCCTTGAAATGGGACACAAATGCAAATATGTGTTCATATCACATTAATGTCAAATGTGACCTTTACTTGGAAAGGTAGTAACAACACTTATATATATAGAGTCTATATGCAGCCATGATTTCTACCAACAAAACTTTACGATTTATTAAGGTACTACCATAATTTCAACTGCTGCTGAAATATAATTATACAAAGTAATATAACATTTTCTTTCACTCTAATCAGCTCGAATCAAATGACAATTTGTTAAAAACTATTTAGATATATAGATCCTATATCTGTTTATCGACAACTCATCCTCTTTCAATGCCCACAATTTGTTTCTCTTCAGGATCAAATAATTACAGAGTATTGCGCAATCAGTTGCTTGAACAATTTATTTTGTGCACGACATTTTAACAAAGCTTTTATAGTTGCTATGTTTTTAAAATTTTTTTTAACTTAAACTAAATACATGCATACTATACTAGACTTTACATGAAAATTAAGTAGAAAACATTAATTATATTTTTATTTTTTCTAATTTTTTTTTCCTTCTTTTTATGAGCATAAACGCAGCGTCAGTATTTGCAGAATTTGTTGTAAATGCTAAACAATTAATTTTTACATTTATGGCTGTTCGATGAGTGTTTCGCATTTAGCATTAGCATTAGTAATAATATCAAATATCTAGATTATTCATACTTAAATATTAAAATGCGTTTTATGTGCATATAAAACAGCTAGTCTACGAAGTATACAAAAGAGAATCCAAATAAAAATAAACAATAAAAAAGACCCTAGACAGTTTGGCCTGCCATTCTGTGGTTGGTGAAACGTGTCGCTGTGGAGTAAAAAAATAAAAGGAAGAAAATAATGATTTAATAAACTTTAATAATATATATAATTATGACAGAGACGTATACGCATATGTTGAGGGTGTTAATAAGTTTTATAACCTAAACTTAAATAAAATTCAAATTTAATGAGGAACAAAAAATTGCAAGCGACGTGAAATATTTTTGAATACTTCAGCTATCATATAGATATCATTAGATTCATTTCTCACTCATTCAACTGCAATACTTGATGACGATTCTAGGCTAAAAACTCTATAGCCAACCTCTTGATTTACCTCTTCAAAACTAAATTTTTTTAAATTCAATATATGGAGTATGAACCTGGGAGCTCCTCATACACCAAATACAGCTAAGCAATATCATATTTAAATATTTTTAAATATACATCAATATTTTTTTTTTAATTATACATACATGAATATTTTGGGACTCTAAAATACATTTATCTAGAAAAAGGATAAATAAATGATCCAAGTGCAATATTTAGCAATCGATGCACAGGATAAGATTATATAAGACAAGAGTATATTTTGTAGAATAGTATATAAAATAAAAACTAAAAAATAAATGAGCTCAAAGTATGTATTTAGTACATTAAATTTGAATTCCCTTGTACATAGACTTACCCTAAAAAAAAAAAAACCTATAAATACTTTTCATCTGAGACTAATTCGAATACTCTACGTAGTTGGCTTTGAATCGAACATACCCGTATTGTTTGAAGTGTACAAAGCTAGTTTTAGTCAGCGTAAATATTCGTAATGAATAAGAGCAAACAATTACAAATTTTGGAAAAATCGGGAAAAAATCGTCGAAAACTGTATACAATTTGAATTTTCGTTTCCGATCTGTATGATCGGTGTCCGTTTTTCTGTTTTCTACTAAGTGTATAAATACATCATATTATCAAACTAATTGAAACCAAGTACAACACATTCCATACAATGGATGGTATGATGGGAAATCTGAGCGGACGATTCAAGCAGCTGCAGAATGTGGAGGGGAAGCGCATGGCCATTAAGCTGCTCGGATTCTATGCGATGGGCTGGACGCTGCGCAAGCTTATCAAATGAGTGGATCTATGTCACTAATCACGTTTCTAAATTTCGTGTGTTATGAAACAATAATAATAATGCTTACATCAAAATCACATGTGCAGAAATTGGCATGGTTTGCTTGTTATTATATCATATATATGTATATTTATATGTAATATCGGGCTCTTTGCGTTGGTAGTCTTGTTTAGGGTTGGCTCTCCACGGAGTATTTGCTCTTGATCACACACTTGCAGCAGGAGGGTATCTTGAAGGGCTCGTTGGCCACCTCCGGCTGCCCGCTGCTGGCATTGTTGATCGTGGCCAAGTGCCGTATCACATAGTGCTGCTTGCACACGGGCACATAGTTGTTGGGAAAACTATCCAGAAATTGACAGGTCTCGCCCTCGTGACTGCAAAGTGAACAAAAGTATTTATAGAGCTATATATTTTGTTCAATAATTTCTCAGTTCTACTCACTCGCACTCCTCGATAAGTATGCCCTGCTTGAACTCATCCGTATTGACTATGTACTGCCACGTCAGATCCAATTTCTGGCCGTACTTTGGATAGAGGTACCTCTGGTGGCTGTTGCACAGGTACATCTCATCGTCGTTTATCCGCAGACCGAAATCCGTTGGCTGCGGCTCATCGACGAAGAAATTGGCAAAACGGCGCGAGAGAACATCTTTCAGGCGGGAAATATCCGGATAATTGTTGACCTTGGTACAGAAGGAGCGACTCTGATTGAAGCCGTCCATGCACAGATCGCCCGTTTCCACGGGCGGCGTCGGCCGCGTGGGTCGATACTTATCTATGGAGTCGGGAAACACGATAACTGGACGTTAGGCAAGCGCCAAGGGAGTTGAACGTGTTGTGTGAGCATGATATCGATTTAGTATTTGTTAATTGTATTATTGTATTAGAGAAGTGTTCATTTTCATTTTTGTAGGTAGACTCATCTAAGGGTAGGTAATTAAAACATACATCAATGCACTGTTCACAAGTGTTTTGCGGAGTATATGGGTTTTAAGGGTAATATTGATTAAATCATAAATGAAATGTCTAGGGAGTGGGATAGTCTACCTTTAGGGCATTAGTTAACGGACTTGCTGAGCATCGAGAGACTCATTAAATGTCTTGTGAAGTTTTTGATCTCTCGAAAGCCCTTGCTCTTTAAGAAGACTTAGATAATCTATAAGTTTAAGCGTTAGGCATTCTTTGTTTATAGAGTCTAAAGAAGCTTGTTGTTTGTCTATAATGACAATAGTCTTCCCTTTGAAATCTTTAAATATCCTCTGCTAAATGTCTATAGAGTCTAACAAATTCTGACAGATCTTCAGCAAGATTCAAATCTCTACCCCTTTAGTAGTCTTTAAGTACCCTGTGCATAGAGTGATTCTATATATAAGTTGGAACATTAACTAAATCTTATTTACTGTAACAAAATCTAATCTAATTAGTCTAAATCTAATCAGAATCTCGGAGCTTGTCACAAATTGAGTTTCACATGTGATATTCCCTAATTATATTCCTCTGCTTATAGTTTTGAGGTTTGCCTTATGGCACACCTGTGAACAGTGTATTAGACAGTCGCTGATAGCCGACTGTGGATCATTACACATAGACCACTTACCATCCGAGATGGGACGACGCGGCTGCTGTGGCTGCTGCGTTGGCTGCTCCTGCTGCGTCGGCTGCTGCTGTACGGTGGGCTGTAAAGAGACGATTGGTTCATTAAAGACGAGATTCAGCTTGCCATCCGGTGAGCGCTGCACTTTGAAGGACTGTTGCTGATGATTCAGGCTTTGATATTGATGATAGTGCTTGGGCTTGGCCTGAGACGTGGATTGAGACTGAGTTTCACTTTGATTTTGAGTTTGAATCTGAGTTGGGGTGTGAGTGCTGGTTGTGGTGGATGGCCAGGACTCGGCTGTGGATATGGGCATGAGAGATGCATCATCGTTCATGGCCGTCGTCTGTGTGTGTAAATTTTGCATTAGTTTCTCTTCTCTTATTCTTATTGATTTTCGTTTTCTTTATCTTTTCGTTTTGCTTGTTTGCTAGTTTCAAAGCCAAATCAAAGAACGAACGAAGCACACACAAACACAGAGTGGGGGTTGTTAGTAGGTGGACGGATGAATGATTGGATGTGGATGATTGTGGACTATGTGTGGGGGCATTGGCTGTCATGGTGGTCACCCCTCTCACTTACATTGAAAAGCATCACACCATGGCCATCGTGCACTTTGAATATGGAACGAACGCGCTCGTCAATATCCTCGGCGGGCAGCTGCAGCGAAAGTGTCGAAACGAAAAAGTTGGGAAACGCATAAATTTTTGCAATTTATCAACAAAACCAACAAAATCCCAATGAACAGTAAACAGAAAGAAGAAGAAGAAGAAGAAGAGAGAAAAAAGAACATTCAACATAATTATTTAAGCATTTAGAACATTCAGGACAAAGCACAACTTGGCACACCTCCACCTCATTGTTCTCCCGTTGCGGCTCCTCCGGCTGATCCTTGGAGGCCTTGTTCAGTAGATGATGCGAGACAAAGGACGTCATATCCACGGAGCTGCTGTTCGATTCTAGAGCTACTGCAGCAGCTGCCTCGCTGCGTCGCTTCGATATTTCGCTATTGATACAAACTATCTGAAAGATATATGTGGAACATTTTGTTGTTGTTTTTTTTTTTTTGTCTTGGTTTGCGATTCGATAGTAACATAATCCACTGTACAGCGGGTAGAGAAGGCGCGCGCGTATAAGATAGGGTATTAAATAGCGATGATTGTCGCGACGAGCTGCTAATCGTTTCCCAAACAATATTTCGTTTGGCAATGACAACTGCCATCCGCCGAGCCGCGCTTGTGTAATCACCAAGTGTGTGTGTGTGTGAATGTGTGTATTACTATGAGCATGGCTTATGATATATGTACATATGATGTTATATATAGAGAGAGGGATATAGCAAGCATATTGAAAGAGAGCAGGGGCAGCACTACTTATAATAGTACTTAATCCAAAATTTCATATTTGTATGCATACTCATACGTTTCTATTACCGTACTCATATACATACCCTATACATAGGTTATTTTAGTTTTGTTTATGATTATGCTGGACCTAGGTGAATCTCATATAACTGTATGGTTTTCTAGTTTCCAAATTAGCATACCGATTACGTATACCCAAAGGGTTATAGCTGTCTGTCTGTCTAGTAGATCAACTTGATTTCTATCGAGCTATAAATTAGTTAAATTTTTATAGAGTTGCTTTACTAAGTTATTTTTTATTTTCAAGCTACTCTAAAGATAAGGTTTTTACATTTCGTGAACCTAGAACAGCGACTTTTAGATCAACCTACATTATTATCAAGTAGTCTTATATATGTATGAATAATTTCATTTTTACTCAGTTCACTTTATTTAATTCGTTAAGCTCATTTAACACTCGCTCGATTTGCTATAAGCCTCTAATGTAATTATAATTTTTCAGCCATACAAAATGACTTCAAGTAATAACAATAATCTGAAAAGATATACTCACACTATTGAAAAACATATGTTTTTAAGAGACGCAGCTCACGTTCACGTATTTGGTTATTTATTCAATTTGAGTTGGAGCTCAAATTGCTCAAAAATCAGACACATTCCCCTTTAGCCTCCGTTAGAGATAAGATTGTTAATTATAGCCTATAAATTGTCTCTGCTTAGATTTTTACTTTTCTTTTGTTATTAGAATCGTCAATAATTAAAGTGAGCGCAATATTGTTTATTTATTTATTTTTTTTAATAATTGAACTCGAGTTTATCAGATTTCTGTTAATTTTTACTGCCTTCTAGACATTGTATGATCTATAGATGTTTAATTAACAGCCCTTTGGCTCGAGCGCGAACTGATATACTACGTAAGCTTGAGCAGTTCCCAGACTCATATCAATTTTGCTAAGCGTTAGGTTTCCAGTTGAAATATGATTCCCTGCATACATCAATATACAAATCGTGTGCTGTCTGTCGGATATGGGAAATGTTAGAGCAAGTCGCATATTGAACAGGCATTTAGAGGTATTTAGAGAGTTGTTTGAAAAAACAACTTAAATACCCTGCAAAATGAAATGCAATGATGGGATTGTTATATACACCAAATGATAATGATAATAATAATGATTGAATATTATTAGAAATGTGAACCAATAGCAGAAATATTAATTATTTTTAATTTTCATTTAAGTTTTGGCAAAAGCATCAAGCATAAAAATTAGGATAATTTTTATAAAACAACTCAAAACTTACCGTTGCGAAGAGAGCGAAGAGCAGCATCATAATTGCGATCATTTTCCACCACATTGGATGCATTTTTATTATAATTTATTTTTAAGATTTTTTTTAAATAATTAAGTAATTTTTGGTGTTTTCTTTTTATTCTATATATACAAAAAATTTAAACTTGTTTACAGGGTAACTGCGAGTCGATGCTTTGTTTTAATATATTTGTTTTCTTTATGCGCTTTATATAGTATATTTAATAAACAAACTGGCACGACTAAAATTATTGCCGGGTTTTATTTGCCCGCTGTTGTTGTTGTTTTTGTTTTGACTGTTTTTTTTTTTTCTTTCTGCTTCTTCTTTTATATTATTGTAGTTGGTGTCGAAGCTGCTGTTGCTTGTATTAGTTGTTGTCAGTCGCCTCTTTGCGCAGTGTCGTTTATTCCGCTTTGTTTGTTTCCTTTGCACAGTGTCTGCCAACAGCCAGCGACGCACTTGACGCTTGCTCGCTCTGCTTTTCACTATATCACCTGTCGATGCGACTGATTTTATTTATAGATTTAATTTTATTTTATTTTCTTCTTCAATCTGCTGTTGCGCCGTGCTTGACCTTGCCTAAAATGAAGCCCTGCTGTTGTGATGCAAGCGCTTTTAAGCAGACGTTTCGTCTGCTCCGCTCTGCTCTGCGCGCACGCTTAGTTCGTGTATTTTCCCAAAGGGGAAGTATTCTTGTGTAATTCGTGTGGGAGAAGCGCGTCTTTGATATTTATCACTACTTCACTTCAGCTGCGACGCGTTCGAGCGAGGTAGAGAGGCGGAGAAGCAGAGAGAGAGTGAGAACGATAGCACACGACTAACTAACTAACAAGCCAGCACATACGCTTATCGTCGCGCGCGACAAGAAAGCAACTGAACGACAAGTCGAAAGTCTTGGCAATGCACAAGCTTTATGCAAAGCTTAGCGCAAGCGTTCGTGAGAGGGAGTGAAAGAGCGATAGAGTAAGAGAGTGCTGAACGAAGAGAGCGATCGGCCGGCAGCGGATTACAGCTGTTTTTGTGGCTTTGTGTTATGCTTACAGCGGAACGCTCTCATGTAAACACAGAAGCTGCTGAGGCACATTAACATGGGTAAGCTCACTTAACAGCTGCTTAACAGCTGAAAAGAAGAGTGTAGCTTTGAGCTCAAAAGCTTGTCAAATAGTTTCGCCAGCCAATTCACTTGAAGATAACGCACATACATACATACATACATGTGCATTTATATACATATGTATGTACATTTATGTTAATGAAGCGCACTTCAAGCACGCGTCTTTGTCGCCAGCGGCGCAGCTACTTAGTAAATTCTGTATCCATTGGGAAAGATCATGATTCAGGGGAATATCCAGATTCATTAAACCACAAACCGCAAGACTCTCATATAATAAATGTCACTTATGGTGAATGGTTAATAAAGGGTGCAATGACGTAGCGCATACAAAGTTGTACACATATATACGTAAATATATTTATTTATATGCTATATACATACACACAAATAAATCGTTTAGTCATATGAAATCTTCATGTACTTATTGCGTATTACGTGGTCTCGAATCTTGAGTTCTTATTGAATGAATAATAATACAATTCGCGTGCTTTCCAAGTATTTCACAAATTCATTTCAATTTAATCCAACCGCGATACTAAGAATATTGAATCCGGACTTGGCCATATAGTTTAGCCAATTGGAATAATTAGCTTAGCTTCATATAGTATAATATAATATATGCATATAAGATAAAAAAAAAAAATAATAATAATAAAAAAAATAAAATATGTTTTTTTTTTAAGGATGTATTTCTTAATAAATAATTTTTATAGCATATTAATTGTCAACAAATTTGTTAAATAAATTTAAAAACAATTTTTTTAATATGTAATTAAATGAAATTTTTTAAATATATAAAATATATATGAAATAAATTTTGATATAAAAACAAAATTTCAATCATTAAAATTTATATTTAAATTTTGCTTAAAATTATAAGCAACAGATTAAATTTTTAATTTAGCATACTCTTAGGAATCTCCAATTTATATTTGCATAGTTTTGGGTGTCTCTAAATTAGGAATTAAAACTTAACCCAATTATCCGGCTGCCGAAAAAAAACTGCTGACCTTTCTAAGCTTCCATTTATGCATAACCATGGCAACATTAGACCCCATTAAACTAATGGACCCACAAAATAATGGCACAAAAAAAACGCCCCAAACTGATTTCGACCATTTTGCTAAGCTGTTAAGTATTTGGCCTAAGGCACACACACATTTCGTTAATAGTTATAAATTAGCTAGGAAATGACTCAATGTGGGCGCCATTAATTAGTCAGACAGCTGCGAGATCAAATAAAAAAAACATTTTCAGCAGGAAAATTATGAAATTTTTCCCGTGAAATATGCAAGTCAATAAATAGCATTGCGCATTCAATGCAAATCAGAAAGAGACAAAACTAATGCTAATAAAAAGCAAAATTCATGAAATACTCGTAAAGTAGTTAAAACCAGCTACAATTAAGTCGCCACCTGGAAAAATTATGCCTCCTCGTGTGGCAACAAAATGCAGCTCAAACCCAGCCGTGACAGCAGCGTCCGAAGAGACGAAGACACGCAATGCTGACGGTGACCAGGTGCTGCGAATCGAGTACTGCTATAAATTCAATGCGAATGAATATGAAAATGAAATAAGTAAATGACATGCCGGCTGAGTGAATACCCTAAGAGAGTACTATATGATAGATGAGATATCATATGATATGATATGGACCGATATGATATACACAACATTACTCGATAGTTCCGAGTCGAAGGAAAAGACCCTTAATATTGCAGATAAATGAACCCGAAAGACGTGGTTGTATAGTGTTGTATATGATGATACTACATTCTAGAAAAAATATAATTGAGTTAAAGGTCTATATAATGTTTATATTATTATTCATATAATTCATTCCGAATCTTCTCTGTATTCTTCTTCGTCTTCTTCTATTCTGAAAATAGGCTCTGATAATTAATATGTAGTTCTATATATTTACTCATCAGAACATTGAAAAGCTTTCTATCTACTACATCTAAAGACATTTCATTTAGCGTAACATACTAACTGACATAGTGGCAACACTCTCAGCTAAAAGTATCCTCACGGCGTAGCTCACATTCGGCAGGATGCTGCAGGCTGCATCTACATAATTTGTCAGCTGGCGCTGGGCGGTTATATCATCGCCGGCATTGGCTGCCACATTGGGATGCACAATGAGAGTGCCAACTGTCGATAGTCGATGGTTGCAGTCGTTGCATACGCGAAATGCCACCAAAGTTGACTGTGGAGCATCGCGGCGATCTGGAGCTGGTGACTTTCACTTTCTTGCATTGGGCGCTAATTCGACTGCTTCGACGACTCCTGCCAGCTGCATGAGGCACACAGACACAGTTCAAACTCTGTGCGAAAATTTGATTATGCCATGGCGTTGGCCACTTCCGCCAAATGCCAAAAACCAAACCGAAAACGAGTTCATTTCCGAATTTCAATTTTATTTGCTTCTTATTTTTGTTTCGATTTTTGTCGCGCGACTTTGAAGTCCAATTTGAAGTTGAAGTTGAAGTTCATTGCGCAACGCGGCGATAGCAGCGCCATTGAACAGGAAGTGCAGGAAGTCGTGCAGGATGCCGTACCATTTCGTTGTATTATCGTTTCGTTTTCGTTTTTCTCTCGCTCATGCAACATGTTGCAAGTGCTGTCAAGGCGAGCGCACCCAGCCTGTTATCGCACTTCTCGTTACACTCTGAAAATTTTTCACTCCATCTCTTTTGCCATATGAATTTTTATTTGCTTTTTCAATTGCTCCACATCAATTAACGAAAAACAAAAAAAAATAAATAAAATAAAAAGAGAGCAATGTGGCATATGGTAAATGGTTTGAAGCTCAGAAATAACGAAAAACATTCAAATAATCTGTTATACTCTTTTTGTAACAGTGTAAAATTGCATATGAAACATATTTTGTAACATGCATTGCATTCCATGGATTTAAATGATTTTGTGTAATTCAATTTCACGCAGCTATCAATTTTAGTTGTATATTTTAATTGAAATATTTTAAATGTTATGGAAAATGTTGTAAAATATTTAAAATTATTTAAATAGTATTTTATTAAATATTTTTATTAATATAATACAAATTGTTTTAAAACTTCTTTATATACAGTTATTAGTTTTCTCTTTAAATACAATTTTAGTTAGTTATTTAAAAAATTTAAAAATTAAAATAAATATATATCTATAATTTTTTATATATTTTATAACCAAAGCTTTTCTCGACGTTTAAACTAAATTTGAATGCTTCCTTCCTGTTGTTGCACTCAACCGGTCTCACGGTCTCCTCGTATACGTAATTATATTTTGTTTTATTTAATTTTTTATGCCATTCTTGCGTTTGCCATTTGTTGAACAGTTGAAGCGATAATTTCATTATTATTACTAGGCGTTTTATTTTTCTTTTAGTATGAGCTGATGTGCAATCAGTCGAAACTGATGGCCTGTTTCAGACGCAGTCGTTCGTTTAGCGACCATCGACCTGGTTGGCACACAGCTTTGTGGTCAAAACAAATTAGTGGGAACCAACGTCTCGACTGGACGCGACGCTCGGAAACTCTGCACAGGTTGCATGAGTCGTTGACAAGTCGATAAGCAGCACAATATAAAACAATTGAACTGACAAATTGTTGATGTTGCATGTGTGCGAGGGGGAAGCATAAAATGTGTATACATGTGCATATATGTATGTGCATGTACATACATAAATAAATATGAAATAGTTTTGAAAAATTTCAAATTAAACCTCTTGGGACCTTTGGCTGCGGGATTAGCTGTGACTTGTGCCTGGCCAGCAAGCCAGTTGCAGCTTCTCGGCTTGGGTTCAGTTCACAGTCACTGCGCGATTATGTGCCAACTGCAACGTTTAATGCATGAAAGACCTTTTGTATGCCCTGTAGAAATAGTTGACTAAGAGTGTATTAGTTTGGTGTGGGTGTATGGAGGCAGATCTCTGCTGGCTTGTTTAGTAGAGACATATAGAGAGAGTCGGCTGAGCAAAGATTTTATTTGGAATTCAGTAATTCTCTCTTCTCTTTTCTTTGATATGCTTTCTTTCTTTTAGCTTCTATCTTCAAATTTATCTTCTATCTTCTCTTTTCTGTAATTTTTCTTCATCTTCCACCCCTATCTTCTCTACTCGCCTTCTTTTCTTTCTATTTCTCTTTCCTCTGATGTCTCCTCGCTCTCTTATCTTCTCTTTGCTTTCATAAATGTATAGCTTACCTTATTCCATTTTTCTATTAATTTATATCTTTTCGACTCTTCTCACTCTACTCTACACTATATAATCTCGTCTGTCTGATTTGACTGTCCAATCTATCCGTTCCTTGATTTCCTTATCTCTCTTCTTTCTTCTCTAGTATATCCTGATTTTTGTTTCTTTTTATGCTATAGGCGTAGCGTTTCGCTTCTCACTGGGTTCTCTCTTCAAGCTTCTCTTCACCGCTTTTTCTTTCTTCTTCTCTTCGCGACTCACTAGGTTCCCTCTTCAGCTTGAGTTTTTAGACAGCTCTCCTTTTGAATTTTTCTGATAGCTTCCTTCGCTTTTACTTTCTTCTGTAAAATCCCTGACTATCGTCCCTGTTTATATATCGTTCATGTCAATTGAGTCTCCACTCCACTCCAGCTTCATTCGATGGTCCACTCTCTATCTCTTACATCTCTCTTCAAGTACTCGCCAAGTATAAACATATGCCATATACTCACAGGGTATCTGCTAGTCTAGCCATTCGTTTCATCAACTCGTTATTGTGTTTTGATTTTTATTTGTTTTGGCTTCGTTTTCCACTGCATTTTCAGTAAATTTACAGTTTGTTAACTACGAGTGCATACATATTGTGTTTTTCGGCCAAGTTTTTCCATGTTTTTTCATTTCGCAGTTGTCGGCGCCCATTTCACTTTTTCGGTTAGATAACCGCCTTCCACACAGCTGACCAGGGTAGGGGCAGGCGCAGGCGCCGGCGCAGGAGGGCGACCAGCAGAAGCAGCAGCAGCAGCCGCCGCAATTTGACTGCAGTTTGTTTGTTAATTGTGCAGCCAGCAGTGCGCTGCGTAGGACAATGACAGTAGCCGCCGCTGCCGCCGCCGCAGCTATTGTGCCACCTTTTGGGCCCAGTCATTGCCAACGTTTGCCCTCGTTGGCTGCATAACTTTTGCAACTGACAGCACAAGCGCAAGCACAAACTGTCTGCCGGGCAGCCCAAAAATGAGAGCAGTTCGTGTCACTTGGCCTGCGGGTCGCGGGGCACATCTTGCCACTCGACGAGGTATTTCCATGCAGCTCGGTCTGACTTGGCTGCTGCCCCCTTGACACCGCCTTTTGGCTCAGCGGCAGTGAACTGCGCGTAAGATAAAACAATTAGCCGAGCTATTAGATAATTGTGCCCTGAACTGAGCGCCGAGTCGCGCACTCTGATCTCTGGAGGCTATTTCTAATATGTGCGACACGGTTCAAGGCTGTTGCCACAATTGTCTGCCACATTAATATCTTAACTAAATTTTTTCTGTAAGTACGTAGATTTAGTTCAGGGATTGCATTAATTGAAGCTAGAAATTTGGTGAATCAAGGTGTGAATCAAAGCGAAAGAAAATTATATTATTAAAAATTACTCTAATTATATATTTACTTAGAGAGATAACGAATATATTAATAATAATTATATTTTTAATTATATATATAAGTGCACAATATTAATTTAATTTATAGATATTCTATTATAATTTTATTTGATATACATTTATAAAGCACTAAATCAATTTGATTATAACAGTTTAAATAATTATTTTTTAATTATTTATAATAATTATTTATATTAATAAATTTGTTCCTATATACTTGAAATTTATAGAAAATTCCTGAAAAAAATGATAAAACCCTCAAACCCTAAAAATAATATTGCAAAAACTAAAGATGATAGACAATTTATGAAAATAATATTAAATACTATTGTATTGTAATGAATAAATTTAAAAAAAAATGAAAATAATATGTTCATGCTTTTCATTAACTTTTAAGTTGTATTATAAATTTTTAAAATATTAGTTAAATAAATTTATTAGTATTCTGATGCAAAAGTTATACAAGAATATATATTAAAAATATATTTTTGAAATTTAGCCGCTGTAGCTTACATGATTCATGGAGAGGAAGAAAAAAACAGAGAAATCGATAGAATTTCCATCCAGAGGGGTGAGCATTAGCCGCAACATAAGGAAACGTAAGGACAGATGAAAAGACAGACAAATAGATAGGCAGACAGACAGGCGAACAGAGAGAGTCAACACAGACAGCTGAACAGATAATTGAAGACATGCATACGGCTAAGTGCTCCTTGTTCTAGCTTAAGAATTGAAATACGCCCTATCAGGCCAAACTAAGCTCCTCATAATCTCCTTTGCTTTACTCAATGGCTATTCAAAAATAGTTCATATTTTACAAAGTTCAATGAAAACTAAATAAAATAATTTCAAATATTTTCCTTACAAAAATAAAAAAAATAAAAATCGAGAAAATTCGACAGTAATAAATATATAGTAAACCAGCAGATCAATACCAAATATCAATTAAATTAATGCAGTCGCTTAGCCAGTTGCTCTAATGAGTCTTATTCGCATGCTGTGCAGTTCTGCTTGTCGAACAAATTGTGCAAACCACTTCAAGTTCGTTGCCTAAGTCATTCGTTTTGGCCGTGCCATGAAAGTGAAGAAAAAACAACAAACTGAGCCGTAGCAAATCAAATGGCCAAATGGTTGCAATTAAACACATTCATGCCGCCAATTTAAGCAGCCGGGTGCACATTGCTGATGCAAGCAACACCAACAACGACAACAGCAACAGCAAACGCATTGAACCCAACAACTGCCCCTCAACTGAGGCCAAAACTGAGAGATGCCAAAAAAAAAAAGGCAAAAACTGAGTTAAAGTAATGCCTCGTAATTTTTCAACAGAGCGACAATAGTAAACGATGACGACGCCGACGACTCTTCGCCTGGCCACTAAGAGCAGCAATGCCAACATCGAGTGCGAGGCGCTCTCAGTGAATTTTCTTTAAAAGAGCCGCACAGCCAGATTTTGGACTACAGTTCGAACGCAGTCGTCGCCGAGGAGCCACCTCCGATAAGCCAATAAAGACAACAATACAAAGACCGCCCTACCGCGCCCCTCTGTTTCACAGATACTCAAGCGCCGAGCGAAAGTCGACGCGCGCGCGTTACAGTGAAATCAGTGCATGTGTTTGTGTCCATGTTTGTCTATGTGTGCGTGTAAATTGTGACTACAAAGAGTCAAAATATCAAAAATAAGATATATGTAAAACAAAAGCGAAAAAGATTCGACAAAATCAAATTGCAAGTGCTCAAGCAAGGAAAGTTGTCTCTAGACAGCCAGCGATTAGCAGCGAACGCTAATCAACAGCTACACAGCCCGAAGCCGACGTGCAAATACACTGACAACAACGGCAACAATCCCACACACACACAGAAGATGAAGGTAAGTGAAAGTGCGGCGCGCCAAATAACCAAAATTGGGGCAATTTTATGCAACATCTCCACAAAGATGTTTCAAGGCAGAAACAAGTTCAAGTGCAGCCAAAAACTTGTTCCTCGCCCAAGCTTCAGCTACTGTTTCATTAGCTAAACAAATACGGTAAAAGGCATCCAAAAGATAGAAGATAAAAGTTAGATTATGTAAGAAAGCCAGAGCCGTTGCACTTGAGGCAGCTGCTCGATGGGTCGTTGATGCATGAACAGCATTTGGATCGAATATACACACATATACATACTCTCTCATAAATATCTATAATAAATGAATTCACTCAAGAGTTCAACTCTTCATATTATGTCATGTGTGTGAGTGTGTGTGTGTGTTTGTGTGTGTCTGTCAGCCCATCGGCCCAGTTGAATGAGTGTGAAGGTAAAATGTCATGCATAATTATTATGTCAGATGTTGTCTAGTCTCTTTCTTGTTGCTGTTGTTGTTGTTGTTGTTGCTTTTGTTACTGCTGTCGTCATTATTGCGGCTTTCGAAAATCGTGTAGAAATTTTGGAGCCTAAAAGTGTTGCGAATATCGCAGCAAAGCAAAACGTCAGCAGACCACATGTTAAAACAATTAATGAGAGCATTACTCCACATATAAACAAAGCATAAGCCGAAATCTAGACAAAGGCAAAGGCCTGCTGAATAGCTCATACTCTATTTATATAAAAATATATGACAATATACACATGTAGATAACAAGCCAAATATACTTCAATGAAATTTCAAACTTATTCATAACATTCATTAAAAAACTTTAAAGTTTTATATTTGTAAATTTAATTATTGTAAAATCTTTAACTAGAAGATCTCCTATATCACTTATTGTGTTATCTAAGCAAAAATTAATTACTGATTCTGTGATGAAAATAATTTTATTTTTAGTATATGTTTCATATTGCTTTATATATTAAGAAATGGGATGAGATGGAATTGATAAATTCATATTAGAAATGACGTAACTATAAATCTTAGAGCATGCCTGATATGCATTTATAACTACATTGGGAAATTAATCAATCAATCAATCGATTTCATAAAAATTCAGAGGCTATCATCATTTGAAGCCATATATAATCTAAATATTGATACATATTTATGAATGCTTTAAACTATACCACTTTTATAGCAGCCAAGATCGATAGTTCCATAGACAAGAAAGAGCAAAAGAAGATCGATATATTCATACACAGCTATTGCTAAACATGGCAACATACTATCTAGAATAAAACAATATAGTATAGAGTAATATATAGATTCCGAATTAACAACAAATATTACCTAATTCACAAAGAGAACGTGAAGACTTAGGACTTACATCACTCAAAACGTCAGAGTCAGAGTATCTCTACTGAACCTACCGCAATTACTAATTGAAAAACGAAGACTACGTGCCGACAGCGCACGCATATAAACAAAATATGATTATTTCTTTATTTTGTTAACAATTGAGCAACATGCAAATTGAATTACGCCCAAGAAAAAGCAACAACAAACAAAGCGATGAAGCAGCAGAAGGAGGGGTGGCAGCAGTAGCAGCTGAAACCAAAGCCGGCAACACTTTCACTCTCTTCGAGACGCTCGAAAAGACTTGTTTAACACACTCATACGTAGACGTAAACAGTATACGAATGCTCTCTTTGCCAAAATAAGTCAAGAGAGGCCAATCACTTGGCCAACATTAGAGTTCAATATGCCATTAAACGAATCGAATATACTACCGAATCAAATCAAAAACAGAAAAAAGAAAATATCATTAACCCAGTGCGATTAGCGTTATGAAACAAATTGGAATTTTATTAATTAATTACGCTACGTCTCATATACAACAATGGCTGTTATAAATGCAATTAAATACAACAGAAAACAGAAAAAAATAATATTAATAAACATTGCAACAACGAAATAGCAATTTGAATCGTTGCAAACGCAATCGGAAATAAAAATATTAAAAAATTAAATTCGAGCTGCAGACCCTGGTCTGGGCCATCTATAGAGAATGAAACAATTTAATTTGTGCGTTTGTATGCAAATGGTATTGCCAATTACTAAAGGCTAAAGCAATTAGGCCCAAACCTACATTTGGACTTCACAAATCACCAGCCTTTAGGCAGGGCCTGCATTCAAGAAACACTAAAAATATCATTTTCAATGTGGGGTTTTTTCTTTCACATTTTTGAGGGCGGTTCCGCAAGGGCAAACCAAAAGTGGAGTAAAAAATGAGAAGGCATTTGTCAAAATAAACCATTCATATGTATATATGACATATATACAGATATCAATAACCCAATATTGACCACTAATTGTCCAAAATTTCTCAAGTGTTACGCGACCCAAATTCGTTTTAAGAGTTTATCTTTTCAAACGTTTACTGATTGTTAATCATTTGATTGCAATTTATTGCACAACTCACCTCATTTAAATTAGATCAAAAGTCAAAGACATCAGATGTTATATATATTCATAAAATGTGATTGGAATCAGTGTTGATACATGTGAATAATTATTGATATTCATCTGTATATA